>JAKOGI010002775.1:0-86913 GCA_029747015.1 Carnegiea gigantea
ATATATATATATATATGTGCCTATATACATATATCTGTATGCATATATGTATTTATGTATATGTATAATGTTCACTTAAAAATTTTCATCTCCTAAGGTCGATATCATTTGGGTACGAGGTGGGACATCGTTTGGGTATGAAGTGGTGCTGTCAAATATAAGGATGAGGTGGTAATAAGGATCGAACGCTGAAGTCGAATAGAATTCTCGTTTTCCATCCTATTAAAGGAGAATGATGGTGGAATTTTTTTTGAGAGCACAAAGTTGAAAAAACAGTTAATTGCATGACGTTAATTAGTTCTCGGGTTCTAGATTGGATACGTCGTGGATGAAATATTAGACAGAATAAGTATTGTGTGAGAAAGGGGGTAACAAGTTTTGTTTTTTAATTTTTGGATAAATCAACTTTTATTTTTCTTTAGTGATTAGTGATAAAATCTGTATGTCTATTATTTATTTGAATCTTATGATATGAAATTAAAATTTAACTTTCACAAATCAGAAATGGCTTTGTTGTAAATATTTATATGATTATGTAATTATTTTTCTTCATTTTGGTTGACGTGGCTAATTCAAATGCTACAAACCATAGAACTTCTTATTTTATTATATTGCAGATTTAATGGAGGTAATAACCAAAGTAGCTAGTTGGGACATATTAATGTACCTAGTATTATAATTGAACAACTACCAGTTAATCGAATTCATAATCACTTTCACACGCTAA
Organism: Carnegiea gigantea; assembly: GCA_029747015.1. NCBI lineage: Eukaryota > Viridiplantae > Streptophyta > Magnoliopsida > Caryophyllales > Cactaceae > Carnegiea > Carnegiea gigantea. Next base: position 728 of record JAKOGI010002775.1, read on the forward strand.
GAAAAAAGAAAAATTCAAATCCAAATTCGTAATCACTGCTAAGACAAACCCTTGCTATAGCTATAGTTAGCAACCTAAATACTCTAATGCCCTCCAACAAGCATTTCCAAATCCTTAACAAAATTATCAATGTAACCACCCATAAAGTCATTCCTAGCAAAAACCTCTCTCCACTTTGCATGATTCTTCTGAACCATCTCCCCCACCTCACTCCCTTCATCCATCACTGACTTTATAGCTTTGCACAGATTCTCCTTGGAGACCCATCCATTCTCTCCCCTCTCCACCTCCACAGCCACCTTCATCTCCCCAGCAATTATCCTAGCGTTCAAAATCTGGTCCCCAAGCTGCGGCACCAACACTATCTGACTCTCACTCATTAACGACTCCCACATCGAACCGAACCCACAGTGGTTCACGAAGCACCCGACCGACGGGTGCGCAAGAATCTGTGGTTGCTGCACCCATGACCCGCAGACCACTCCTCTCGCTCGGACCCGCTCCTCGAACCCTTTTGGCAGTGCCTCCTCGATTGAGGCGCACTCTAAAGGGGGCTTCACAGCCACGAAGAATGGCTTCCCTGCCATCTCAAACCCAAGCAGTAGCTCTTTCAGCTGCTCCTTCTCGAGTACAAACTGGCTCCCGAACGCGCAAAACACCACCGAACGGGACCCAAACTGGTTCAGCCAATTGGCCCATTTCTGGTCCAGTGGCGTTGTTGTAGTACTATCCACTTCAGCTAAAACAGGACCGGTAAGAAAGACCGGCTTGTTGTATTGGCTTGCCATGTAGTCACAGAAGCCCCCTTCGATTTCTCTGCACGTTCGGAATGCTATCGCATCGCAGGAGCGTATAGCCCTTGTAATCCGCTCGTAGAAGGTGAGCCCGGATCCAAACTCCAGCCCAATGAAGAGGAGGTTCTGCCACTCTGCTCCCCGTAAAACGACGTTGTTTGAGGGATAGCCTTGGGGGAGCTGGGCAAGGTCCGACTCGGTGACGGGTTTGTCCCGGCTCAGACCCCGAGCTGGGACGACGGCGATGGCGAGGGAGGCAGCGCAGACGACTTTGTAGCAGACGGTTTGGACCCCGGACAGCTTGGAGGCTATCTGGGGGATCCAATGGGCCATGTCGTAGAAGAGGAGGTTTGGCTTGGACTCCAGGCTCACTATAATCGGCTCAACTTCAGGGCGGGTCAGGTCCATGGCTGTGGCAAGGTGGTTGGTGAGGTGTATGGGAATGTCAGAGGCGGTCTCAGTGCCAGGAGGGAGAGGGTCCACGTGGGGGACGGTGATTGGGTGGAGTGTGATGAGGGATGGATGGAGGTTTAAGGAGGCTAAATGAAGGATGGCTTTCTTGGGGAGTAGGAAAGTTGTTTTGTGACCTCTTTCTGCAAGTTTGTTTGCGAGGTGTAAGAATGGGATCATGTGTCCCATCGCAAACCATGGGAACATCACTATGTGGAGCTGCTTGCCCATTTCTGTCCCCCCACCCTCTTCTTTTCTTGGCTTTTGAGGGAAAATTGAAGAAGACGATGAAGCTTACCCAAGTCAAGTGAGAGTCGGAATCGATAGAATTTACAATGTAGGTGATATCCCAATTGTGTATTGATATGGGTTTTTAAAGACTTCATGCAATGTCATGAATACAGAGTTATATAGATGGTAGATTTTTGACCACGTATGTATGAGTCTAAACAAGTGACAGAGAAGGAGGGGGAAGAATGAACCGGGAGAGGGGGAGGGGGTTGATTGATTCAAGTAGAACATTTAAATCGTTTAGGGAGAGGATAACTAGTGAATGAAAACAAGGAGTTGGATGAGAAATCTTAGGAAGGTTGCGAGCTTGTGGGAGAAAGGGAATTGAGAGAGTTTTTAGGGGACGGTTATATCCAGTTATTTATTTATTTAGGATTAGTTTAGTCAGATGATTTAACGGGAAACTATGAGCAAGGGTCAAACAAATAGGAAATTGAATGAAATCCTTTGTTTCCTATAAACAACACTTTTTTAAAGATCAAAACTAGTTCGTACTGTAATTATGCATGATTCATTTATATGATAAAAATTAACAAAATTAAATGTTACCATAAAATATGAAGCTTTTAATGCAAAAGTGCATTGTAAAAGCCAAATTTACTATAATCTTTACAAATAACTATCAGTTAATCCAACACTTACTATATCAAAGCCTACACGGTACTTCCAAAAGTATATACTTTCACAAGTCATATAAGCGCTATATATATAAAATTACCGATATGACAAATACGCCTACAAAAAATAGATATGTATAACAAGTGAGAACACACTTTTAGATTTATCATATACATTATCCTTGCAGCATATCACAAAACTTAGAATCTTGATCATAATTGATCAATCTCTTTTTCCTTCTTACATCAGACAATTGGTTAAATACTAATATTTTTGATATGATGTTGCTAGACATATGAACTTAGTTTTTAACTCATAATATGCATGTTTGGGAAATAATTTTTCGACGGACTAAATTGCCGACTCCCATGGATAATTGATTAAATGACACATGCCCTTAGCTAGCGGAAAGGTTGAGTGCCAAACATTATTATTTTCCCTTCGCAAATTCTAGCATGAGGCAATTTCACGTTGACTTATGGTACGATGGTTGACATGCCATTTTTTTAAAAAATAAAATTGGGCGGACATATGAAGCGTCTAACCACACTCTAATGACATTAGGCAGGTTTCTTCCATCTACAAAATTTATCGGTTGACTTGTACTAGGGCTCAAACTTTCATCGAGATAGCGTATAATCATGATGCAATATTACTTCTTTCCCACCATGTATGTTTCATTTGCGTTGGTTGTTCGATTCGAGAGTATTTTCTTGCTTTTCATCATTGCTTAATTGTCAATGTTCACGAAGTTTCACTTTCATAGTTTGTGTTGCTTTGTAGGTGTTTGTGACTGTTCATGAAGTTTTGCCATCCATCATTGTAATTATCAGAGTTTTAAGAAGCTTTTGTCAGACTCTTGCACTTATTAAGGTTTGTCGTGATGACTTCATTGTAGGGATACTAGATTTCTATTAAGTGATGTTTGGGATTATTGGAGTTAAGCGTTGGGATTGTTACGTTTTCTTGGTGCGACTTGTTGATTACATTGTTTATAAGTCGTGATATCTTCTTTGTTACGATGTGTTGCTTGCTAAAATCACATAATTTAATAGTCATATGTTGACAATTGAATAGTTGTATATTATGTGAATTTTTGGTTGGTCATACATGATGTTAACAATTCAATAGTCATATATTATACATGTTAGTCAGTCCAACATATCTTAAAGTGAAATCTTATTGATTAGATTTTGTCATATAATTGTATGTTGGTTACTTGTATTTGAGGTAAAATTTCAAAAGATGAAAAGAAAAGAGAAGTTACTTCTGAGATTGGGGAAAATAAATAAATAAAATTTTAAACTATTGACCAGCATAAAAAATGCATGATGATCCTTTACTCAGCCGCTTGGAGATATGTTAGATTCTTGTGAGGGGAATAAGAGCATTTCCAACGGGAGACACATGTTGAATGCGCTGGTCTCATCATTCCATCTTTTGCATTCAAACCTACGTTTTCCTTGGCACAGCATGCATTTTGAAAATGACTGCCGTTTCATGCCACGTTCGAATCTTTTTGTCATTTTGTGGCTTTTTTATTTTTCTTTTTTTTAGAAAAATATTATTTAAGTGGTTAAAAAAGATTATACATTAAGTGATGGGTTCACGATAAATATTTTATTGGGGATCCAAATTGGAGTGCTTAAATTTTTGGTTGAGTTGTTCCTTCAACATGGAATCAGAGCATCTTGAACGAGAGGTGTCGAGTTCGAATTTCAGTGGCTCCCATACTGGTTCATTGTGCAAGGTAGGAAGAGCTCAAAGGGCATTCGCGTAAGGGGACGTGTTAGAGTATAAACTTATTCTTGGCCATTCAACCATCCGATTCTTTTGGTTAAATTGGTTCTTGAACATGGTATAGGTTGGAGAAGTGAATGAATGCAAGTTCCAAAAAATGAAATTGTTGCTGATGTGGCAGGGTAGAGTTCCAAATTTTGAAACTCCCAGTCGAAATGTTCTAAGTTGTGTGATTCGATTAGATGAAAAAGTATGAGGGAAACCAATGTGATTTGGACGTCACGACATGTTTGAATTTTTGAAGTTGTTGAAATCTCAAATTCAATAAGTCATGGACCACATTTTCTTTCTGATAGCTAGGTTTCCACAAGAAAACAAGGGAAAAGCGACATATTGTTTGAAGAAAATTTGGCCATATTTTGACAAAAATTGACCATGATGACAAGATTTGTGATGAAATATATGGCTGTCAAAAAAAATGATGGTCAAAATTTGCTTTTCGACTAAACCTATCACAATTACTAATGGATGACAATCGAACAAAATTAGAGTAATGGATCAGACTGACAGACTATATGGTCCGTCCGCGTATATTTTGATGGAAATTTTGAGGGACTGACAATCATTTAGGCTCTGTTTGATCATTGAAAAATTTGGTTGAAAGAAAAATTTTGAAAAGTAACTTTTTTTTCTTGTATTTGGTTTAGAGAAAATCACAAAGAAAAAAATATGGAGGAAAATTAGGTGCAAAAATTGTTAGAAACAAGTGATAAAATTTTCCTCATAAAATTGTGAGGAAAGTTTGGGAAAAGTTCCCAAAAGAACTTTCGACTTCCTCCAATCTGTGTTGGTTAGATGATATCAACATGATTCTAGTAATTGATCAATATTCAAAATTTCATTCAAATTCTTGTATTTTTTCCTCAATCCAAATAAGAAAAAAAACTCACTTTCTTCCCACATTTTTTCCTTCACATTGTTTGCTTCAACTTTTCTTTCAACTAAATTTTCTAGGGATCAAACTGAACCTTATTAGACACTTTGGTGGAAGTTTTGACCGAAACCATTACCTGTCACAAGGTGGATGATTTCTTAGATTGTGATGGTGCTAAAAATTTTGACAGGAGTAGTGACAGACTCGGTTACAATTTGTGACATAGCACTATTTTTCTGTGAAAATTATGACGGAGTTCCGTTCAAATTTCCGTCACATTTTTGTCTTAAATTTTAAGACAATATTTATTTTTAGAATATGCTACGTGGAGTAGTACAATATAGTTAGGAATGCAATTTTGTTCTGTTCACTTATTAATAAGATTTTAAAATTTGAAATTTGAAATTTAAAATTTGAAATTAAATATTTTGAATTTATAAGTTTGAACTTCATACAATTCCACATACATATTAAATTTTAAATGTTTTGCTCCAAAATTAGAGCCCAGATTTAACAAAATTTACATACATAAAAATCAAAAAATACAATAACATAAAATTTTCCAATTTTCCCCTTCCATTTGATAGACTACTAATTTCCTAACCCCCTTCCTCCCTCTCCTCCCTAATATCCTTTCTATTTCTTTCACCAAAAAAAATCCCTGCCAAACCCCTCCCAAAAAAAATGGAAACAAATTACAAACTACAATCCACAAATTACATCCCTAATGAAAAAAATACAACTCAAAATCACAAAATTACAATCCAAAAATTCGTATCCACGGAAATATGATCCAAAATTGCAACTCAATTTTTGAAATTTCGGATCTAAAATTTTGAAAATTTCAGATTTGAAGTTTTGAAAATTCAAAATTTTAAATTTAAAATATGAAATTTCAAAGTCCATGAACACGACTATCTGATTGTAGAGTTGGATAATAGGTTAGGTCGGGTCGTGTTCGTGCTTGTATCGAACTTAAATGGGTTTAAAAACGTGAACCTAACCCGTTTATTAATAACAAGGTGTAAAATTTTGACCTGTATCCATTTAATTTTTAAGCGGGCTGACACGTTTAACCTGTTCAAGATAAACAAGTCACCTAATTACCCATTTAATTTTTTAAACTGTTGAACGTGAAATTTTGATAAATTTAAATATGTCAGAATTAGCATGTATAAATATTATATGAATCTTTAAGAAATAAGGACTGTAAAATGATCTTATAAATTCGATTCCTATATCCACTGAAACTCAATCTCCACAAAAATAAAATCAATCATTCATGTGTAAGGAGCTCGCGTGACGTATAGTAAAAACCATTAAATTAAAAAAAAAGGGATAAATGGCTTAGACTAGCCATTTATGCGTGGACTATGGGGTGATGAAGCTCTTCATTGTTGCAAATTAAAAAACCATTGTCAACAAAGACAGAGTCAAAGAGTACACAAGGGAAGGAGAGGTTATTTTTTGTATAGTAACTCTCCTTCCCACCTTCGCCACTAACAGACAGCATGAGTAGAAGAAAAGGAAGGAAAAAAAAAAACCCTACGGTCAAGCCTTATTATAAAAGGACACAGAAGCATAGCAAAGGGGGTTTTTCTTTTTGTGGAGACACGATTAAGAAAGCAGAGGATCATAGAGGGAGGTTACAAAGTGAGAGCAAAAAAAATAGACACTAAGCGAGAAAGAAAAAAGAGCAAAGAACAGAGCCAAAAAAAAAAAGTTTGCAAAGAAGAAGAACCGGAACAAAAGCAAGGCATTCATTCTTTTTTCTGCATCAATTTTCTGGAGAATTTGAAGGTAATAGAAGAGTTGAGTTAAGTTAATCTAACCTCTTCCATATCTCTTGTTCCTAAATTCCTCTTTTCGATGGCTATTTGTAAGAGGCATATACAATTTTATCGACACCTAAAGCAACGTAGCAATCGAAGCGAGTGGGTACTCTATTAGAGATTCGAAAGGATCGATCAAAATAAAAAAGCTCTCAAGCTTTAAATTTGAAATGACTTCCAAATTCGGATTCACAAGGATTCCGGGTCTGCAAAGACTCATAAATTCGGATTCGTAAGGATCTTGAATTTGAAAGGACCCATAAAAAAAAGAAAAAAATCCTTGAAGAACTTAGGTTCGAGAGGACCCAAAAGAAATGAGATTCGGGAGGATCCAAATTCATATTAACCCAGAATGTTCCATCTCCATAAACAAAATCATGAATGGGCATGGCAATCCTCCTTCAGACCGTTCATTCATTCACCTTTCCTTTTGTTTTCTTTTTGTTTTGATTGCGAGACGTGATAATGAAATCATGAATGAGCATGGCAATCCTACTTCAGACTGTTAGTTCACTCACCTTGTTTTCTTTTTGTTTTTATGGCCAAACCTTGAAAAAAAAAAAAAAACTTCCAAACCGAATCCAGCTCATAAAAAAAATAAAATAAATGAAAATAATTTTCTTTGATCCCAATTCTGAGGCTCGCCTAAGTTTTTTTTTAAAAAAATTTTGATAAACAAAATCAGGTTGTTATAATCCCGTTTATAATTTGGTTGTCCGATTTGAACCAAATTTGTTATCTTAATCCCACAAATTCGTGAAAAGGGGGAGAGTTAAATTATTGAGTATAACACATCCATGCCAAAAATGCAGTAAATTACATCTGTATTTTTTAGGGGTCTTCACAAAAATTCTTTTTTATGACCATCTTATCTCTAGCACTTACGAGTTTGTGAGATGTTGATCCTTGCGGATCTTGAGTCGTTGCAAACTCATGGAGTATGGACCATTGCGGATCTTAATACGTTTATATAATTTAGTTCCAAATAAATAAATAAATAAAAGGAACTTCGTATCTTCTTAAATTTTAGAAGGAAATCACTATGGACAAACCTTTACCAAAAAAATGAAGAAATTAGGCTCTGTAATACTCCAATCGAATCAAACGGACATGTTATAGCAAAGTTGCTATGGTGAAAGTCTAATTGATGTGAAGACGCAAAAGCGGAGGATGAGTCCATTGCTTTTATAGGTCTGTACAAGTTTGCATCAATCAGGATTCTTAACATAGGAGTCCCCAATAAGTGTTGGACTCTTTTTCACATAAGTGATAAACCTTTTATTTCCTTTTTTTTTGTTTGGTTAAAAACAAAAAACAAACAAAGCAAAACGCGGCCTACTCCATGTGATTTGTTTCAAATAAATGGATTATTCAAATTCCCTTAAAATCAGGGGAAGGGAAACAGAAGGGATCATAGCCACTTTGATAAAAAAATAAATCTGGCCAAGTTTAACGGAGGGATGGTGATATGCTATCAGCCTAATTTGGTAGGTAAAAAATAAAAATGGAGTGCCTTGATTCCCATACTATTACAAGATTACAAAATCTTGAAACAAGTTGGATGCATGAATTTAAGAAAAAAATAGGGAAGTCAAATCTAAGTTATCAAATTAAATTGTATTGTCAAAGTGTGAACAAATTAAATCCTCTGTTTAAGGGGAGTAATTTTCCAACTGATATATATTCCTTCGTTGTGGCTTACATACCAAAATAAGTCGACAAAGACTTGAGCTCCGAGGAAATACAAAATCCATACCCCTACTTCACAAAAAGTGAATTTTCGAAGTCGATTGTACCTTGCCTACTCAAATGACAAGAAGTCAAGTCTCGTAAATATAGAAACCGACCCTTCAAATTTCCCAGTCCATGAAACGGAGCAAAGAAAATCTTATTAATATTCCCCTCCCTCATAAAAGACCAAATTACAATTCTTAACCCTTGGTTGCACGTTGCATAACCAAAACAAATAACAACCCAAGCTTCCTAAAAAGATGAATCTTTCCCAAATAATAAGTACGGAAAAATATGCTAGACTAGAGCAAAATATACAACAAGCTCACCAAATTCCCCCCCACCCCAAGGATGCAAGCCTTTAAAAAAATAATTTTTGGCCCAAGAACTACGTTGATTTGATATCGCCAAGAGTACATAGGAAGCCCTTAAATAAATGTTGAGTGCCATCGGAAGTTAAGATATATATATATATATATATATATATATATACGGACCAATTCCAGTGTAACACCCCCAACCCTAGGAGGGGTCACACTGCCAGGACTTCCTAGATGGAAATCCTTAAGGCTCTTGATACTTGAGGTTGGATTAGCATTTAGATAGACGTTCTAAAGCAAAACTGCAAGAGTTTCCCCTATTTTAGCAGCATTTTAGGATCTTAACACAGTTAAGAGTACCTGTAAACTGGTAAGAAGGTATGATATGTACAAAACAGCTAGAATCATCACCTCGGGCCACTCGCCCGTCCTCACCAAAGGTCATACCAACTAACAAGGTTACGACAATACTTATATAGGTATAGAGCGGGCTACATGTTTACACATACAATAATGAGCTTAAATAATTACAACATAATAAGCACTGAGCACTTCACGAGGCTAGCAAAAGACTTCCAATGATTCGGCAACAGGTAACTCCGAAAACGTCTTTTATACCTGCTCAAACTGGACCTAGAAAAAGGGAGTAAGTAAAGGGATGAGCAACCACACGCTTAGTGAGAATTCCTCGACTCCTTAAAATCAAAACAGTTGCAGGCAATAATACCAATAATAGTCGCATATCATGCATTTATACTTTACTATCATATTAGGCAATCATAGTCTCCAAGGAAAGATCACCACCCATAAACTTCATTCTGGCCACTCAACTAATTTCTAGTCCCCTAATAACCAAGCTTCCCTATTAACAAGCATTTAGGTACGTAATCAAGCAAGCAACAAGGATTGAGTAAAACGCTTTCAAACTCATGTTTGAAAACGAAGTGACTTATGATACGTTCCAAGAATGGTTTATAAATCATGTTGGCTTCTTCAATGCTCATAATTCTTTCTAAAGGTTTCTGAAATACTTATATTGGTAAGAAAGACTTGACAAGAAACTTTCTCTCGTAGGGTATACACATTTGAAGGCCAAAATGATCTATACTCTACTACAATATAACCATATTTCCTTTAAAACTTCATTTAAACCATGCTTGGAATCCCATTCCTAAAACATGCAAAGAAGATTTCTTTCACACGTTATGCACATTTAAAAGCTTAAGTGTCCGATGTATTACTTGGACATAACCACACTCCATTGGAAATTTCAATTAAACAATACTTGGAAACTCATTCATAAAATATGCGTAGGATATGCACATTTGGAAGATTTCTTTCTTTTCTTGAAGACATCTTACTTAGCCTCTTGAGGCTCATATCCTTTAAAAGAAATTTCTTTTGTATTGGTCCTCTAATGACCCTTATAAAACTGTTCGAATTTCGTATGAACAGGCCTCGTAATGGCCCTTAAAACTATCTTTCTTTTTGAAATACTTAAAATGGCGAAACGCCAACTGCTTTTCTTACTTACTATGAAAATACACTTTGCTTCAGATCTCGTAATGTGCTAATTTACGGGAGATCGCCACTCGCCGTATGTGAGGCATCACTCACGCATCAATTATCCCCGAGGTATAATATATTTGAACCATTACTCTCGTCGGAGTCTTCTAGGGTTCCCACTTCTGAATTTAGCTCCCTAGGCATTAGGGTTCCCGCACACCGGATATACTTCCTAATCGTTTGTTCACTCAAAAGTACTAATCTTAGCCATTAAAATCATTTTAAATTTCATAGGCTATAAAAAGAAGTCACTGTCTCAAACAGTGAGTCTCACCTCAAGTGATTCACAAATCATTTCTCTTTAATGGTTGCTTAATTTAATAAAAACATGCTCGTCTAGCAAAATAATCCATAGCCCCACTAAGGGTTTATGGTTCTTTCCTTCTTAACTTGAAAATCCCCTTGAAATCGTAATAATCTTGCTAACACTCATATCGAGACTCATTTAAAACTTAAAGTGCTTAGTTAGCGTTTAAATCAAACTATATTCGTAACCAAAGTTCATTGAAGCTTAAAGTAATAAACTCATTCAAATTAGCATGTAACTCAAACTAAGTTTCATAATAAACTCATTCAATTGCCCAATTTTAGTTCTTTTGAAATCCTCTTTAAACTCAAAGAAGGGTTCGTAACCAAACTAAAACCTTAAATCGTTCCTGAACTTACTACTATTCAAAATTTAAAGTATTTAGCTCGCTTATAATTCAAACAAGGTTTCACAAAAGACATTTTCAATTATCCATTTTTAATTTATTTAAAATCCTTTTTAAACTCATAGAGGAAACATAAACAAACTAAAGCCTCAAAATGTTTTCGAACTTATTACCAGCTTGCTAACTCATAAGTCGAAGCATGTTCGGAGACTTAAAGCACTTAGTTAACATTTATTTTGAATCGAATCTCATAATTGACATCTTCATTTGCCATCTTAGTTCTTTTCAATCCTTCCTAAAACGCAATGAAGGAAGTGTGAATAAGGTATGACCTCAATACATTTTCGAACAATGTCTAGTTTAATTCTTAGCTTTCTAGACCCATCAACTAGTCAGCTGGGTCTTTTACTGATTAGTTCGATGATTTAGGATCCTGTTTAGGTCACAAATAGCTTGACAAATTAGTTGGCAACTAACAACGTTTAAAGCATTCGCAACTATAAAACAAGCTTTTTAATGACACCCATTTTTTTTTAAAGACGTCTAAAAATTTTAGAATTAGCCACATAGTATCACGTGGCACATTGAGGGGGAAAGGTTTCACCAATAGCACATTCATATACTTCATAGCACAACTCGGCAGAATCTACCCAAGGAGCCACACATAGCCTCGTAATTCACACGACTGCGGCAATTCACAACCCAGGCTCCCTCCTCACATAACATCGACCACAAGGACCTCAAATTCCTCAATAGTTCTACCTCAAGCCATCCAATTACCAAGCTCGGTTCAATATTGGCATGCACAAGCCAATAATACATAAAACGATCATATATAGGTATAACCCTTATATGCCACCTCAAAACAAAATCTAAGTGTACTAAATGCATGCAACGGAAACTTTAAAGCGATATTTTACTTTCTAGTTCTCAAACCAATATATATAAGGGTAGTATTCTGTTGTAATTATTATGAACTGACTGTTAACGTATCCAAATTGATTCAGCCATAACCTTTAGACCTAATTTAGTTTATTACACCATTACTTCAATTGCTCAACTAGCATCTTTAATCTTCAAAAAAGGGTTCAAGTGTGACGAACTGCTATTATAACAGTCCTATGGCAACATTCTATTTACTTTAAAATCCTTAACTAACTCGTTCATTCAACCATGCATCGATTCAACATGCAATTAACCCAAAATCAGTGCCATGCTTGTAATTTCTCAATATCGATTCTAATTCACCCAAGCAGATTACTAAACTTAGAATTGACTTGCACTAGCTTAATTTAATTAAATTCATTGAAAATAATTGTAAGTTAGGAGTAAAGAAATCCCCACCTTGATTCCAAGCTAGATGTTCCTTCAAAGGCTGCTGAGCTCAGCTTTCGGTGCTCAAACGACTCTGAATTCTTCAGCTCTTGCTCACCCATGCACGAACAGACCCAAACCGTGCCCAATTCGCACAATTCAAACCCTAATTTCAACCCAAACGTTCACCCACTAACCTGAATTTGTGGTAGATGTCTGGTGTCTTGAATCACCCCCAATTTATAGTGGTTTCAAAGCAACTAAAAGCTAATTTGCATGGCTGAGTTTTAATAAATGTCTGGGCTTCGAATTCGCGCTGAAACCTACCGAAAATGTGGTGGCTTCTTCTCGGTTTTGCCCATATTTCACACTAGATGGAGGCTAGCTCATGGGGGAGGTCAAACGAGTAGGTTTTGCAGGTTGGAATGGCGAAAATTTTCTAGGTTTTGAACTTTAAAGGCCGCGTGTATGGTGGAGAATGAGGAGGAAGAAGGAGAAGAGCAGAGAGGAGAGAGAGAAAGAGAGATGTCGGGGTGGGGGTCGTGACAAGGGGGAAGAAGAAAAGAAGTTTAGGTAAAATTACTAAAATGCCCCTGCTTTCTATCTTTTTCTTTTTTTTTGGGTTCCAAGCTGTTCAATATTTGGCGCCGTTATTCTAATTCGTATCTCGAATTCTAAACTCAACCGCTAAAATGACCTTTCTTCGAATATTCGTTCGCAAAAATATCGAGGTTCGATTTAATAATTAACGAAACGAATTCTAAGGTTGACATCTAATCGTATTTGGGCTCCTACTCGATTTAGTATTCGTTAATAATTCTTACTAACGCTTACTAAAATCACCGAAAAGTTTTCAAACTACTAATAATAATGATATTAATAGCGACAAGGATATCCTTTTTAATAAAATTAACGCTCACATAGGCACATCGATAGTAATTTAACTCATATCATTAAATAAAATAAGATTTTATAATGTAAAAAGACACTACAAACAGCTTAACAGGAAATAAAGTATGCGGGTATTACACTCTCCCTCCTTAAAAGAATTTCGTCCTCGAAATTACTTACTTGGAGGAAATAATGTGGGGTACTTTTCCCGCATTTCTTTTTCCGGCTCCCAGGTTTCTTCGCCCATCTTGTGATGCTTCCAAGGCACCTTAACGTAAGTAATACTTCTATTTCTAAACCTTTTTCTCCATTCTTCCCAGTATTCGTTTAAGTTCTTCTACATGAGTGAGGTTTTCTTTCTCCTAAGTAAGTAAGCAAGCTATTTTTTTTAAGTTCCATACCCTCTTCGTCAAGGGCTGAGAAAGTTGTCAGCTTCTTTTCACAATCTAAAGTCACTTTATTCTTAGCCAACCAATCCGTCTCTAAGATAGCATCTCATCCTTGGTTCTCTAATTGTACCATGTCAACAAGGAGGGCTTTCCCTCCTACGTTAATAGTACAATCCCTAAAAATAAGGTCAGTATGGCAAATAGTTCCTAAGGAAGAGGTCACATAAAGTTGTATATGCATCTCGTCAAGTTTACTAACAAGTTTCTTTACAAATACAGAGTTCACAAAGAGCAAGTGGCACTAGAATCAAATAAGATGGGAGCATGAAGTTGGTTAATAAGAAGAATACCTGACACTATGTTAGTAGGTTCCTCGGTTTCTTTTCCCTCTATGTAGAATATCCGTCCTTCCGTTTGTGGCTTCTTGTTGTTTCTATTGCCTCCTGAGGAAGCACCAGCTGGAGGGCGACCCTGTTGTGCCGCCGCGTTATTGCCCACACGTGATCTCTGAGTATTACCCTAATTATTCCAAGTGGCCTTGGGGAAATTGGCGACCCTGTGGCCTATTTCGCCACACCCAAAGCACCGGGTAATGCTTTTGCATACCCCATAGTGTTGACGCCCACAGTGATCACATGTCTCTTTCTGTTGCTTCTTTGTGGGGTGTTTTCCCTTGTTCCATCCCGTTCCAGCCCTAAACCTTTTGAAGTTCTTATTTCCCTACGAACTGGATCCTCCAGGGCTAGATTTTCTCTTTGTTTGGGCCTTTTCTCTATTTTCAATTTCAGTTTCATTCATGATGCGGGCTATTTTCACAACCTTCTGATACATTTTTTGAAAATTGACATAAGTATACCCTGCTATTATTTGCTTCACTTCTCCTTTTAATCCCTGTTCGACGTGGTCCATCCTCATTTCTTCAGTGGCCACTTGATTTGGTGCAAAACAGCTCAGCTCATTAAACTTCGCTGTATATTCTATTACGTTCATTTCTCCTTGCTTCAAGCATAAGAACTCCCATTCCTTATCTCTTCTTACGTCTTGAGGGTGATATTGGGCATCCATTAAAGTTTTTAGTTGGTTCCAGGTCAACGCAGGTTCACCTGCCCTAGGTCTCACTGTCTCCCACCAGAACTCAGCTTCTTTTTCAAATTGATAGGTAGCCTGATGCACCTTGAACCTCTCAGGGCACTCCATGATTTCAACTAAGTTTTCTATTCTCTAAAGCCACTCCTCCTATACCATAGGGTCAGTTCCACCTTCAAACTTTGAAGGTTTAAGCTTATTAAATTGACATATCATCTCCATGGCAGTTGGTTCTGGTATTAGTTCGCATCGAAGAGGCATCTGTCACATAATTACACAAAGGATTACTTAGTTTGGTTTTAGACTAGGGATTAGTACGCAATCACTCTAGGACTAATAGAGGTAGGATTCCTTGGTTATTGAAATGACTCGTAGGTGGGCGAGGGATGTTATGTATAGCCACGGGTTTAGTTTCAGTTCAATCTTCACATAGTTGTGCTTGCACATCACATTTTACTTAAAGGAAATGCATGTATATGCTTAAACAAATTGGTGAATTCATAACACTTGGCAAGCACCAACAGCATTTATTTCATTGAACATTGATAATACGACTTAGGACTCATGGGGGATCTCGTCATCCTAGTGCTTCATAATTAAAGGAAAACAAACTAAAAGACTTACATTCAACTTATTGGCATATAACATGACATTCGTGAACCAGGCTCATGCTACCCTACTCTATTCTTCATCTGAACTATCATTCCCAGAAAAGTTATTAGCCATGGATTCATCTGGACTCTCAGATTGGTCATGGTTAGGGGCTAAGGGCTCTTGCAATACTAGAGTGGGTGTATACTCTATGTTGGGTGTTTCATCTACTATCTCTTTCATTCTGAGCAAGGTAGCTTACCGTCATCAGGGGTAGTATGTTCTATAAGCATCCATCCAGCATATCTACATTACGGCAACTCGCTTATAGCACTCTGCTTGAGGCCTTTCAGTGAAGAGATGTCTCATTTGGTGATACTCTAGTTGACTCCTCTCAGCCATAATGGTGGGGAGGCGTTGGCTCATCGCAGGTTGGATGAGCTCAGTTTGGACAAGCTGGACGATAGCAGTGTTTCTTTAGTGTGAAGTGAATCCCAAGTGGTCTATGTAGCACTTTGCTCGTAATAGGAATTCCACTAAACCCCGATAGGAAAAGGGGCACATTCCTTTCTGCATAGGGTCAAATGTCCTAAGATGAGGGTTACTTCCCTGCATCTCCCGTTCAAAGGCATCTTCCGTATAAAACTAGCTACTAAAGTACTTTGGTTGATCCCCTGGGGTACTCTTCAGCTGTGCACCTCCATTGCATGCCAAAGTAGGACTGCATTCCATACGGCCCACCAGAAAGGTAGATAAACGTAATCGACGATGTGGAAAACCATCCTACACTACCACTGTAACAGTAAGGGGAGGACCCGCATTTATATACCTATCATACGTCATACACTTCTTAGTACATGTAATATGAAGCAAGACATGATCACATAAGCACATAAGTTACGTATTTCACACAACACAGGCCTATTGTGGTATCTAAATGCATAATGCAAACCTATGGCTCTGATAGCACCTAATATAACACCGCCAACGCTAGGACGGGTCACAATGCTAGGACTTCCAAGATGGAAATCCTTAAGGCTCTTGACACTTTAGGTTAGATTAGCATTTAGATAGACATTCTAAAATAAAACTACAAGAGTTTCCCCTGTTTTAGCAGTATTTTAGGGTCTTTGCATAGCTAAGAGTACCTGTAAATTGGTAAGAAGGCATGATATGTACAAAACAACTAGAATCATCGCCTCGGGCCACCCGCCTGGGCTCACCAAAGGTTGAACCAACTAACAAGGTTACGACAATACTTATACAGGTATAGAGCCGACTACATGTTTACACATATAATAATGAGCTTAAATAATTACAACATAATAAGCACTGAGCACTTCGCGAGGCTGGCAAAAGACTTCCAATGATTTGGCAACAGATAACTCTGAAAACATCTTTTATACCTACTCAAACTGGACCTGGAAGAAGGGAGTAAGTAAAGGCATAAGTAATCACATGCTCAGTGAGAATTCCTCGACTCCTTAAAACCAAAATAGTTGTAGGCAATAGTACCAATAATAGTCACACATCATGCATTTATACTTTATTATCATATTTGGCAATCATAGTCCCCAAGGAAAGATCACCATCATTAAACTTCATTCTAGCCACTCAACTCATTTCTAAGCCCCTAATAACCAAGCTTCCCTACTAACAAGCATTTAGGCACGTAATCAAGCAAATTGAACAAGGACTAAGTAAAATGCTTTCAAACTCACTTTCGAAAACGAAATGACTCATAACACATTCCAAGAATGGCTTATAAATCACATTAGCTTCTTCAATACTAATAATTCTTTCTAAAGGTTTCTGAAATACTTATATTGGCAAGAAAGACTTGACAAGAAACTTTTACTAGTAGGGTATACACATTTGAAAGCTGAAATGATCTATACTTTACTATTATATTTCCTATAAAACTTCATTTAAACCATACTTGGAATCTCATTCGTAAAACATGCAAGGAAGCTTTCTTTCACATGTTATGCACATTTAAAAGCTTAAGTGTTTGATGTATTACTAGGATATAACCACACTCCATTTAAAATTTTAGTTAAACTATACTTGGAAACTCATTCATAAAATATGCGTAGGATATGCACATATGAAAAATTTCTTTTTTTTTCATAAAAGCACCTTACTTAGCCTCTTGAGGCTCATATTCTTTAAAAGAAATTTCTTTCGTATCGATCCTCTAATGACCCCTATAAAACAATTCGAATTTTGTATGAACTGGGCTTTTAATGGCCCTTAAAACTTTCTTTCTTTCTGAAATACTTAAAATTGCGAAACGCCAACTGCTTTTCTTACTTACTCTGAAAATACTCTTGGCTTAAGATCTTATAATGTGCTACTTTAGGGGAGATCATCACTCGCCGTATGTGAGGCCGTCACTCACGCATCAATTATCCCCGGGGTATAATATATTTGAACCATTACTCTCGTCAGAGTCTTCTACGGTTCCCACTTATGGGTCTAGTTCCCTAGGCATTAGGGTTCCTGCACATAAGGTATACTCACTAATCGTTTGTCCACTAAAGCATTAATCTTAGCTATTAAAATCATTTTAAAATTCATAGGCTATTAAAAAAGTCACTGTCTCAAACAGCAAGTCTCACCTCAAGTGATTCACAAATCATTTCTCTTTAATGGTTGCTTACTTTAATAAAAACGTGCTCGTCTAGCAAAATAATCCATAACCCTACTAAGGGCTTATGGTTCTTTCATTTTCAACTTGAAAATCCTCTTGAAATTGTAGTAATCTTGGTAACTCTCAAATCAAAACTCATTTAAAACTTAAGGTACTTAATTAGCATTTAATTTAAACTAGATTTGTAACCGAAGTTCATTGAAGCTTAAAGTGGTAAACTCATTCAAACTAGCATGTAACTCAAACTAAGTTTCATAACAAACTCATTCAATCACCCAATTTTTGTTCTTTTGAAATCCTCTTCAAACTCAAAGAAGGGTACGTAACCAAACTAAAATCTTAACTCGTTCTTGAACTTGTTGCTATTCAAAATTTGAAGTATTTAGCTCGCTTATAGTTCAAACAAGGTTCCGCAAAAGACATTTTCAATTGTCCATTTTTAATTCGTTTAAAATCCTTTTTAGGCTCAAGAAGGAAACATAAACAAACTAAAGCCTTAAAATGTTTTCAAACTTATTACCAGCTTGCTAACTTATAAGTCGAAGCATGTTTGGAGACTTAAAGCACTTAGTTAACATTTATTTTGAATCAAATCTCATAATTGACATCTTCAGTTGCCATCTTAGTTCTTTTCAATCCTTTCTAACACGTAATGAAGGAAGTGTGAATAAGGTAAGATCTCAATACATTTTCGAACAACGTCTAGTTTAATTCTTAGCTTCCTAGACCCATCGACTAGTCAGCTAGGTCATTTACTGATTAGTTCGATCATTTAGGATCCTGTTTAGGTCATAAACAACTTCACAAATTAGTCAGAAACTGACAACATTTAAAGCATTTGCAACTATAAAACAAGCTTTTTAACGACCCCCCCTTTTTTTAAAGATGTCTAGAAATTTAAGAATTAGCCACATAGTACCACATAGCACATTGAGGGGGCAAGGGTTCACCAATAGCACATTCATACACTTCATAGCACAACTCGGCAGAATCTACCCAATGAGCCACATATGGCCTCACAACCCACACGATTACAGCAATTCGCAACCCAGGCTCCCTCCTCACATAATACCGACCACAAGGACATCAAATTCCTCAATAGTTCCACCTCAAGCCATCCAACTACCAAGCTCGGTTCAATATTGGCATGCACAAACCAATAATACCTAAAATGATCATATATAGGTTTAATACTTATATACCACTTCACAATCGAATCTAAGTGTACTAAATGGATGCAATGGAAACTTTAAAGCAATATTTTACTTTCTAGTTCGCAAACCAATATCCATAAGCATAGCATTACATTGTAATTACTACGAACAGACTATTAACATGCCCAAATGGATTCAGCTATAACCTTTAGACCTAATTCGGTTTATTCCACCATTACTTCAATTTCTCAACTAGCGTCTTCAATCTTCAAAACAGGGTTCAAGTGTGACGAACTGCTATTATAACAGCTCTATGGCAACATTCTGTTTACTTTAAAATCCTTAACTAATCGGTTCATTCAACAATGCATCAACTCAACATGCAATTAACCTAAAATCAGCACCATGCTTATAATTTCTTAATATCGATTCTAATTCACCCAGGCTGATTACTAAACTTAGAATCGACATGCACTAGCTAAATTTAATTACATTCGTTGGAAATAGTAGTAATGTAGGAGTAAAGAAATCTCCACCTTGATTCCAAGCTAAATGTTCGTTCGAAGGCTGCTAGGCTCAGCTTTAGGTGCTCGAACAACTCCGAATTCTTCAGCTCTTGCTCGCCCATGCGTGAATAGACCCCAACCATGCCCAATTCACACCATTCGAAACCCAATTTGAACCCAAATGTTCACCCACTTACTTGAATTTATGGTCGATGTCTGGTGTCCCGAATCACCCCCAATTTATAGTGGTTTCGAAGCAACTAAAAGCTAAATTGTATGGCTGAGTTTTAACAAATGTCTGGGCTTTGAATTCACACTCAAACCCATCGAAAATGTGGTGAGTTCTTCTCAGTTTTTCCACGATTTCACACCAGATGGAGGCTAGCTCATGGCAGAGGTTGAACGGGTAGGTTTTGCAAGTTGGAGTGGTGAAAATTTTCTGGGTTTTGAGCTTTGAAGGCCTTGTGTATGGTGAAGAATGAGGAGGAAGAAGGAGAAGAGTAGAGAGGAGAGAGAGAGAGAAAAAGAGATGTCGGTGAGGGGGTCGCGACAGGGGGGAAGAAGAAAAGGGTTCAGGTGAATTACTGAAATGCCCCTCCTTTCTATCTTTTTTTTTTTTTAGGGTTCCAAGCTGCTCAATATTTGGCGCCGTCAGTGTAATTCGTATCCCGAATTCTAAACCCAATCGCTAAAATAACCTCTCATCGATTATTCGTTCCCAGAAATATCAAAGTTTGATTTAATAACTAACGGAACAAATTCTAAGGTTGGCAACCTAATCGTATTCGGGTTCCTACTCGATTTATATTCGTTAATAATTCTTACTAATGCTTACTAAAATCACCGAAAAGTTTTCAAACTACTAATAATAATGATATTAATAGCAACAAGGATATCCCTTTTTAATAAAATTAACGCTCACATAGGCACATCGATAGTAATTTAACTCATATCGTTAAATAAAATAACATTTTATAACGTAAAAAGGCATTACGAACAGCTTAACAGGAAATAAAGTATGTGGGTATTACATCCAGGAGGGGCTAAATCAACAAATAAAACAAAAATGGTCTTGAATTGGATAAAAAAATGCATAACTTTGCTATCAAAGCCAGAGAAAATTGAGTGACAAAATTAAATCATAGTCCATATAAATAAAATCCAAAACTAAAATCAAATTAAATCATGGTTATTAACATAACCAAAGTAAAATACAAACTAAAACCAATTAAACTTTAAAGAACTATGATTGGTTTGATTCTCTATAAAAGAGGTACGTTGGCAGCTCATGATGAAAAGTGAGTGCAACCCAAATTCCAAATCAAATAAAATTATTCGTTCCCTAATCTGCACCTGAAGAACGCGTACATATAGTACCCTTCCTAGAATGTGCCTATACAGCCACTATCTGATGCAATTAAGTTTTGGGTACGGGAGATTTGACATTGAAAATATGATAATAGTCAATCCAAATTATATAAAGTCTTATTAACGCAAAACAAAAAAAAGAAAGAAAAAGTAAAACAAAATGAGTCGGAATTAAAGGGTGGTCTCCTGAGAGGGGGATGTAATTAAGGAGGTTTATCCTTTTGCATAGGGTCATACTCAAATTGGCTGATGTACATTTTTATACGTTGGAAAGTTATGTTGTGCATACTATTTATTTTTAATAAATTTTTGCTCAACATAATTTTTGGCACGCTCGGTGGGACCGTATTTTCCTTTTTATCTCCGATTTGTCTATATTTGACTAATATTTATTATTTTCTTTCTTTCCATTGATTTTGTTTTATGTGATGTTTGCAGAAAAAGGGCGCCTCAAGTCAGCATCAACTTCAATGAGCTTCCTGTCTCTTTCGTGGTCAAATGTGGGACGTTCCAGGCAAAGAGAAACGTCCAAATGGTCTTCACAGTAGGATCACGATCCATGCTCGCTGAATTTCTATTGGTAAATTCAATGGAACCTCTACGGGGCCTCGAAAGGGCAAGCAGGCCCACCCCTATGGCCGACAGGCTGTAGGCTAAGAAAGCGGTCAAGAACTTGAAGCACAACAAACGCAGAAGCGACAAGCACCGCGCTAAGTCTAGTGCACTAGCGCTAGCTCTGTCACTAGCGCTAGAGCCAGCTAAAACAACTTTGAGGAGAGCTTTTCAATAAAGGTCATCCTTCACAGCATGCCAATCAATGGCTATGCTGCACAACTCAGTGTCAGTTCCCCATTACAAGTCCATTCCAAATTCGAGGGGAATCCTAGCAAGGGAAGCATCAGCAAACCGAGTTACAACCCTACCAAGGCAGGCTCGGGTTCCTAAACTAACACCGAGGAAAGCTCGGGTACCGACCTTAGCCCTAAGGCAGGTTTGGGTTCCTACAACCCCAAAAAGGGGGTAGGGCCAATAAGGCGTCCCGCAACATCAAAAATCCCCTATAAGCCATTTAGGGAAGGAACTTTAGGAGTTAAAAAAGCTCCTCAAGCTTGTTACACAAGAAGAGCCTTCATCGAGACTATCCCTATTGATATTCCTGTGGCTGAGATGATGATGACCTCCTACTTAGAGGAGGTAACGGCACTTAAAACTCCAAAGATTAAATTCGTTAAACCTTCGGCCTCAAGCACCCCTACTATGGTGCCCAGGACCCTACAGGTTAGGGAGGCTACTCCTCCTCTAGTTCCTGTAAAAGGCAGGAGAATATTGCCATCCAGATCACAAAACCAAAGTGACCTGACCTCATAAGTGGTTGGATCACAAGTTTATAGTGGTCTGACCACAAGATCAAGGGCTAAAGCCTTAACATATGCTGAGGTGACTTTGTAATCTTCTGTTACCACCCTCAGCCAAGGTAGGGACCAATCCGAAGAACAAGATGAGGTTATAAGTCCTACCTTTTACTATCTCAAAACTCTTTTTCATGAAGCACAATTGTCGACTTTTATCCCACAAGGCCAAATTAGCGAGGATCATCAAGCCGACAACATACCGGCCTTAGCGACTAGCACTCCAAGCCTCGAGGATCAAATGCAAGAGCTACAGAGGAGGCTTGTAGAAAAAGCAGCCGAAATAGCTAATCTCACTACTCGCTTTGAAAACAAATAGCAAGAAAAAAATAATGAGGTTGACAGTAGCAATACAGTTATCACTCCGTACAATATCAAGGAGTTGATAGCCCAAGGGATCAAAGAGTACCAAATAGCCATGAATCCCCCAGTGTTGGGGTACGAGAACCCATATCCAAGTCATTACGACTCGATGTCGTTCCCGAAAGGTTATCAAAAGCCAAATTTTGAAAAGTTTAATGGGATAAATGGGTCACTACATGAACATTTGGCCGATTTTTACTCGGTGTGTGATGAAATTACCTTCAATAATGCATTGTTAATTTGGCAGTTTGCACAGTCCCTTAAGGGGGTAGCCTTTACATCGTATACCCAGCTTCAACATGGGTCACTGCACACTTGGGACGACCTGTAAAGGGCATTCTTGGCTCAGTTGGTGAGTTTAAAGCGAAAGGTTTCCATAATAGATCTTGCTGATACACACAAGAGGCCAAATAAGAGTGTGAATGACTTCAATACGAGATGGAGGAGTCTAAGCTTGCAATGCCCAGAAAAGCTTAGCAAACAATCAGCGATTCAAATGTGCACTAACAATTTGGAACCTCAAATTGCCACATACATTGGCACTGCTGAGCCTCAAAACTTCAATGCCCTTGTATCTAAGGAAAGCAATGTAGAAAGATAGCTTGCCCTTCAAAGAAATACACAACCCAAAAGAGAAGAAAACAAACGGCCTATCAAAAATGGAAAGTCAATGGCCACATTCGTCAAAACAAACTCAAGGCCAACCAATGGTGGAAATGTCAACAAAAACATCAAGCAAAAAGAAGAAGGCCGAAGAATCACCCTTCAAGAAAGAAAGGAAAAGAAATATCCCTTCGATGATGATGATGTCCAAGGGATATTTGAGGAGCTTATGGCTGCAAAAGTCATATCTCTCCCAGAACCAAAGCAACTTGCTAAAGTCAACAGGACAAATGATCCTAAGTATTGTCTATATAACAGGATCATCAGTCATCCCATAAAAGATTGTTATGTCTTTAAAAACATAATCGAAGACATGATTAGAAGGGGAGAAATTGAGATAGAAGCTCCAACCAAAGGACCCACTGCATCTTCAAATGCAACCTCAATGGTTGAACAGAGAGATGAATCTCATCCATCATTCTCAGAAACTAATGAAGGGATCCCAATGGTATCATTACCACCTCATGCGGTGCCCATCAAGTTCATTGCTGATGATGATGTAGCAATAATGTGGGCATATCCAGATATACCTCCTCCCTCACCAGGAGCACCAACCTTATACGATTTCTATCTAGACCCGAGTTTAGAGGCATAGGCAACATCAAAAGATGATGAGGATGATGGCTTCGGGTGGCAAACCTACTTTAGGAGAAGACCATTTTGGTCGGGAGTGGTTCGAGCTACTCAGTCCCCAGGAGTGAAAATAAGAGGATAGAAGCTGCCTCAAAAGAAAAACAAGGAAAACAACAAGAAGAAATCAAGGGCCAAAACCCAGACACAACTTTTGAAGAGGAGTATCTGCCACCGGTTAAGACCCTTTTCACTTTAGGTGATTACATCCATAAAGGTTTTTTCAGCGATGACTCCTCGGATGATGACCCTGAAGAAAGGGAAGTATCCCAATGTTGTATGGCTTTATGGGCTGATGAATGTGAAGACGTGAACGTCAAGCCCATAAGTACCTTTCAAGAAATGGGTCAAATAACTCTTCTGTATGATCGTCAACTCCAACCGCCTGAACTGAGAAGAAAAGAGAAGGAGAAAGAAATAACACTAAAGGAATTGCCAACATTGGAGAATGCTAAGGAGCAAATGGAAAAGAAGCACTCTCACCAAGCTCAAATAGCAAAAGTGTCACTAGAGACAAGGAGTTGATTGAAGTGCCTAAGAAGGATTTCTTCATCCTGATCCCTTTCCAAGTACATCAAGGGTCTCATAAAGAGAGGGTCCGTTATGATGCCATCTCCCATCTCAAGCGAATCCCAACACACCTAAGTGTCTACGATGCTCTACAAATGTCGAAGGAGCTAAGAAGGGCACTTATTCAGGCATTAATGGACCCCGATGATTATAAGGATCAAGTCAACCCTATTGAAGTGGCGAGGTGTTATCCTCTTCTTTAAACCGGTGTGCTGCATGCATGGCTTGCATAACGTTCTCTGATGAAGACCTCCAGTTGGGGTCTGCAAATCACAACAGGCCCTTGTATGTCACCAGCATGATCGGAGATGAAAGAATAAATCTGATCCTACTTGACTGTGGTTCTGCAGTCAATCTTCTTCCATTAAGAGTATTGAGGGTAATAGGGATAAGCCTAAATCAGTTGTCCCCAACTTTGCTCGCAATATAAGGATTTAATCAGGTGGGGTAGAAAGCTTTAGGCACTATTGCTTTGAAAGTTGGGCTAGATGACCTCTAGACAAAGGTTCTCTTTTATGTGATAAATGTTGATAGTTCGCATAATGCCTTACTTAGCTGAGCTTGGCTCCATGCTAGCAAGGCTATTGCCTCAACTCTTGACTGGTGTTTGAAATTCACCGATAAACATGGCAATGAAAAGATGATTTGAGGAGATACAAATCTTTTTCAGGGAGAAGACGTTAATTATGCAGACGCCAAGTTCTATAAGTCAGCAGACTTTGGAATCTGCTAAGTGCCCTTAAAGCCAGATAGGGGGAACCAGGAAGAAAAGCCCAAGGCTCTTCCTTTGCCTCAAAAGGTCATGCGTGTTGTTAATAGCTATGCTAATGAAGCGAAGGAGCCTCAATTCACGCGATCGAAGGTGTTGTTCAAATACACACCTAAGGACAAAAGAAAGGTTGGCCAAAAGGCCTTGACACTAGTAAGGGAAATTATGAACTCTCTTGTCGCAAGTTATACTTTTCCTCTTAGGAGAATTGACCAGTGAATGCCCAAAGAAAACTTGGTCATAAGAACATTATTCGATAATAAAAGAGTGGTATTAAGAGAAAGCTCTTCAAATCCCCTAACAGGAGCATTTACTTCAGGCACTCCCCCTTCAGGAGGACCATCACCATCTCAAAGTAGGTGGGGAAAGGGTAATAAAAGGATATTTATTGTTACTGATGAGCAAGTGAACATCTCTCATAAAGGTGGAGTCCTAAAAGGATCATTTCAAGGAGATACCTCTAAAAATCTTCATGTATCACATGATGGAGGAGTTCTCAAAGCCTATGCAATAAATGACTTGGTTTTCACACCCTAAGAACAAGAGTTGTTCTCCCAGGAAAAATAGGTCCAACCTTGAGTCTCAGTTTTTGAAAGGCTTGGGAAAGTCAATGAACCTAAACAAACGAGCAGTCGAGGCAGAAAGTATAGGAAGTGGAAGTTGAACAAGAAAGGGCAATAGCCTAGAAACTTTGTTTGGGCTCGTGAACAAAATAAAGTTGAGGGAGCAGACCAAGTTAATGTTGTTTTTATCAAAGATGAGGATGATGCTCAATTTCTTGAACTTCCTTGTCAAGAATCTCCATTACATTAAAGGGTTGCCATGATAGACTCGGAAATGTGTGGTGAAGTTCAAGTGAATTCACCTAAAAGCGTAAATGGCGACTTAACTATTGAACAGGAGCCCTCTTAAGACTTTATTGAGGCTGTTCAACGTGCACCTCCAAAAATGGAAGATGACGGTCGAGCAACAATTGACTGACTTCGGGAGATAAATTTCGGAACAATTGATGATCCCAAGCTAATTTTTGTGAGTGCCATGCTAAATGATAAAGAAGTGGCATAATATGAACAACTCTTCCAAGAATACAAAGATGTATTTTGCTTGAGGTTATCAGGATATGCCGAGCTTGGATCCAAATGTCATTGTTCACAAGTTAGCTATTTCTGAGGGTGTAAAGCCAATAAAACAGCCTCAGTGGTTTCGTCCTGAGTTGACAATCCAAATACATGTTGAGGTCGACAAGCTCATAAAGGCTAACTTCATTTGTGAGGTGCAATACCCAACTTGGTTGGCTAACATTATCCCCATTTGGAAAAAGAATGGTCAACTACGTATGTGTGTGGATTTCAGGGATTTAAATAATGCATGTCCGAAGGATAATTTTCCACTACCAATCACCGAACTCCTAGTGGATGTCACTATAGGGTTTGGTGCTTTGTCTTTCATGGATGATTTCTCGGGGTACAATCAAATCAAAATGGACCCTAAAGATGAGGACTTAATAACCTTTCAAACATCATAAGGCGTATACAGCTATACAGTAATGCCGTTTGGTTTGAAAAATACCGGGGCCACCTACCAGAGAGCCATGACGATTATTTTTCGTGATTTTCTCCACAACCTCGATGAATGTTATGTCGATAACTTGGTTGTAAAAACAAAAGATAGAGAAAATCATCCATGTGACCTAAAAAGGGTCTTTGAAAAGCTTCATCAACATCAGCTGAAGATGAACCTCTTAAAATGTGCATTTGGGGTCACCTCAGGGAAATTTCTCAGCTTTGTTGTTCGAAAAGAAGGAATAGAAATTAATCCTGACAAAGTCAAATCCATAATCCAAATGCCCCCTCTGAGAAACTTAAGAGAACTACGGGGCTTACTAGGATGGTTAGCTTACATACGATGGTTCATCTCAAATTTATCAGGAAGGTGTCATTCACAAGGCTCCTAAAAAAGGACACACCTTTCATTTGGGATCAAGTATGTCAAAATGCTTTTGAAAGCGTTAAGCAATACCTCATAAGACCACCTATTCCAATGACTCCAATACAGGGAAGACCACTAATCTTATACATAGCAGCCCTTGAGCGATCTTTGGGGGTCATGTTGGCTCAATGTAATGATGAAGGGAAAGAAAATGCCCTGTACTATATCAGCCAAACAATAGTAGGTGTAGAAGTAAATTATTCCTCTATGGAGAAAACTTATCTTACCTTAGCGTTTGCCGTTCAAAAGTTAAGGCATTACCTTCTGTTCCATCATATCACTGTAATCTCAAAGGTATACCCATTGATATATATATTATCTAAGCCCTTATTATCAGGGAGATTGGCTAAATGGGCTATGCTTTTGGCCCCGTTTGACATCAAGTTCGTGCCTCAAAAAGTAATGAAGGGACAAGTTATAGCTAATGTCCTACCAGCGCATCCATGCCTAGATAATGAGGAGCTACCAAATGATCCACCTAATGAGGGAGTTATGCTTGTTGAAAAAAAAAATCGTGGCAATTATACTTTGATGGGGCAGTAAGGAATAGGGGAGCTGGGGTGGAGAATGTATTTGTCATGCCATCAGGAGGACTTATTCCTTACTCATTTTCTCTACTCGAGATACGTTCAAATAATATGGCTAAATATGAGGCACTCATCATCGGCCTTGAATTGGCCATTGAAATACGTATTGACTAGCTAGAAGTGTTCGGTGATTCCCAACTAATTATCCAATAAATAAATGGCTAGTATCAAGTAAGAAATGCTAAGTTGGTGCTCTCTACCAAAGGACAAAGAACCTTATGGTCCAATTCCTTCGAATAGAGGTTAACAACGTGCCAAGGTCCGAAAACGATAAAGCAGATGCCTTAACAAAGTTGGCTTCTTTACTGACACTCCCTAATGAAAGAGAAATTCAAATAACAATTGGGGAATAACGTTTGTTGGCCTTAGCCTTGGATCATTTTGATGAAACAGAAGAAACGAATGTGCTCTCGGTTTTTGAGGTTGAAGAAGAGGTAGACTGGAGACAACCTCTTATTGAGTACATCCAGTATGGTATTTTACCCATTGACCCAAAGAAAAAGGTAGATGTGAAATGACGAGCACTAAGGTTTACGCTTGAAAATGACACCTTATATCGAAAAGCTTTTGAGGGGCGTGTTACTTAGATGCTTGTCAGGGGAGGAAGCGACCTATGTCCTAAATGAAGTTCATGTAAGGGTATGTGCTGCTCATCAGGCAGGTCTAAAACTTGTTAACCAATTCAAAAGATTGGGATATTATTGTCCAACTATGGTTTAAGATGCAATAAAGTTTTCTAAAGCATGCCAAGCTTATCAAATACATGAAGCTTTCATTCACCAGCCACCACAATTACTCCACCTAAGCATATTATCTTGGCGTTTCTATGCATGGGGGCTCGATGTGATATGACCTTTCAAGCCATCCTCCTCTTGTGGTCACGTGTTTATTCTGGCAGCCACGAACTATTTTTCAAAGTGGGCTAAAGCCATTCCATTAAGAGAGGTGGGGGCAAAATAAGTAGCTGATTTCATCAGGACCCACCTTATTCATAAATATGGAGTCCCATGCAATATCATTTCAGATAATGCCCTTTACTTTAAAAATCAAATGATGATAAGGCTTGTAAAGAAATACAAGTTCAAACATAGCTTCTCATCGAGTTATAATCCATCATCGAATGGTCAAGCCGAAGCATTTAATAAAGTGCTTTGCAAGATCCTAAAAGAAATGGTCTCAAGATCAAGGAGGGATTGGCACGAACGATTACCCGAAACTTTATGGGCTTATCAAACAACAATTCGAACAGCGACTGGCTGCACGCCTTATAGCTTGGTTTTTGGTTCAGAAGCTATGCTACCCCTTGAAGTGCAATTGCCTTCCCTAAGAGTGGCTATGCAATTCACTGATCCAAATGGGAATGTTCAAGTAAGGTTACCCGAACTTGAAGCATTATATGAGCGTCAGCTAATGGCTCAGCAAAGTCTTGAAATTTACCAAACTCAAATGGCTGGGGCATTTAACAAGCAGGTCAAATCCCGCTTATTTGATGTTGGTAACTTGGTTATGACAATAAGGAGGCCAATTGTCATCAATCAAAATACACAAGGAAAATTCAAGTCCAAATGGGATGGTCCCTACGTAGTTACTAAGGTCTTCTCTAGAGGGGCATATGAGCTCTCAAATCATGATGGATAAATTGTGTGTGCCTGTGCCAATGGTAAATTTGTAAAGAAATTCTTTACTTGAAATTTATGGATGGTTGAGTCCTATCGAACTATGAAAGGCTTGATCTCTCAAAAAGGGGGTACATAACCAATCCAACTTCAAACTGAATCCAGCCACAAAAATAAATAAATCCCCTTTTCCCCTACTTGTTAAATTTTTTTCACATGATGTATAGAATATTCATGTGATGTTTATAGTGAGAATCATGTATAATTACTCTTTAGTGTGTAATTATTTTGATGTTCATTAAAGGGGGGAAAAGGAACTAAAAAACAAAACAAATGAAAAAAGAATGTTTTTTTTTGGGAACTACGGAAGGCTTGATCCCTCAAAAAGGGGGTACGTAGGCAATCTCGCTTTATGCTGGCCCCAGCCACAAAACATGAAACCCTCCTTCCTCCTATATGCAAGATTCCTTGGTTCATGTGATATTGTAAATTGTCATATGAAAGGCATAATGGAGATCAATTAGTAGTTGTCATTTTTGGTGCAATTATGTTGATTTTTGTTATTATAAAAAGGGGGCAAGGGAAATGAAATTATGGCAGTTAGCACCAAAAAAAAAACAAAAAAAAAACAAAGCAAAAGAAGAAGGTGCTACTGCATCATTAATGTCCTTATGTTATTCCATCATCCAACATAACCCTGTACAAAGAGTAAAGCCTAGACACAAACTGAAAACAATAGGAACTAAGGAATAAAACATAATAAATAAAATTGACTTAATATTTATTAAAGGAGACAGTAGAGTCAACCAAATTATTAATATTTATTAAAGGAGACAATAGAGTCAACCAAATTATTCAATTGATGCTTCTCCTTTTCTAAATCCTGGAGCTTGTAACCCCAGCCTTAGCCAATTCCACTTGTAGACATTCCTTTTCCTTTCTTTTGAAATGGAGGGAGGCCCTCAGTTCCTCCTCTATAGTAATCAGTTTCTATTTCTCATTCATAAGATCCTCTCGCATTTTACGGAGTCATTCTTCTTCCTTCAAAATGTCCTTTTCCTTAAGTTTAAGCTCCAAAGTTTCACTAGATAACTCTTTAAGATTGTCTTCCATGTGAGCAATTTGATCAGAATCTTTAGATGATAGAAGATGGAGTCATTGGATATCCACTAATCCTTCCATTTTTGCAACAATCTCAGCTGTATTGGATGCTTCTTCTACCTCAGAAGTAAGCTAAGAAATTTCTACGGTACTAAGATGAGATTCATCAACCGAGGAGTGAAGGATTTTTAAAGATCGAAAAGCCCATACCCTATTGGCTAGTAAAGCTTGGGTAGAGTCCTGGTTGGAAATCATGTCCACAATAGCCTTTACCCCACTAAGAATACTCTCCTAGACCCGGTCTTCTATTTGGTTAACAAAAAGACTCCCTATTGTAGTGGGAACACTTTGAAGCGGTGTAACTTTCACTACATCATCTGCAGTGACTTATACAGGGATAATGGTAGTCATAAGAGGATCTTGCTTCTCGTCCATAATAGAGCCAGCTGTCATTATAGGTATGTCTATGCTCTCTGATATAGGGGCATCCTATGGGCACCAAGCCTCTCGCTGAAGGCCAGGTATGGGTAAATCCTTAAACCCCGTATCATTTTTGTCGTTAGAATCATCAGAGTGATCAAGATGATCATAACGAGCTCTTTTAAAATTGACATCACTAGGAGACCGCTCACGAAAAGTTCTTTTTTACTTTTGTGATTTATGGTCACTCTCAGAGAAGTTTTCCTTGCCTTTCTTCAAAGAAGCCCCTACAGACTTCCTTTTGGCAGAGAAGCCTGTAGAGTGCTCTTTGGAAGAAGCTCTAATACCTTTTCCTTTAGGTTAATTTCTAGTGGGCTTCCCTCTGGGAGATTTATTACCCACCATCTTTGAAATTCTAACAGGTCCGCCAATAGACTGTGGATTTGGGTGAAGGCAATCAATGATGAAACTATGCTCCTTTAAAATTGCCTTATCATTGACGACAATCTGGTGGATTCTCTGGACAGATTGGCTCAAGTAAGGGGTACTGGATCTAACCCACCAATTACAATAACTCCAAGTACAAAGTCCTTCAAAATAAACATTTGGAATGTAGAATTTGGCACCAGTGTCACACCTATAAGGAGTTGCCACTACCTGAGCAAGGTCTATCACGTTTCTTTGTTGTCTGAGAGAAACTGCAAAGCTTAACGTATTTGCAAGAACACCTTAGTCAAATCCAAACTGGCAGGTAAATCGATTTGGATAATAGGGCTCTAGAAGCAATTCAGAACTAGTTCGGATGGGAAGCACAGAAGACCTTATAGATAGTAAAAAGTTGAAGCCTTCATCTGATAGCTTCATGTCGACTAAATCCTGTCCTTTTGGTGACTGCTCCAAAAATGCGCTTGCATGAAAAGTGACAGATTGCCCGTTTCTAAAAATGCTCTTTGCTTGTGCTAGTGAAAATCGTTTGGCTGGCATTCCAGCGTAGTGCACCAAGGCAAGATAATCTACTGGACTCTCAAAATCAAGGCATTGAGAATATAAGGTTGAAAAAACTTCTGCTAACCAATCCACTACATAAATGAATGGGAAAACAAGGATTAGCTCGACTCGGATGATCAGGATGACTTGCAACTTGCCCTAAACCATGGTAGATGTACCCTAATACTGTTGGAGCTAGGGTGATCTTTTGACCTTTTGTCATTAAGAAGCCATTACAAAGGTCTCTGGTCTTATCACTTCATTATTATATGGTAGGACAAAACGACTAAACCAGAAAGCCAAGAAAGCCGCAAGCTCTCCAATATTTGTGACATTTAAAGTCAAAGGACGATCCCTTTGCGAGACTTGTGGGAAGCTAGATGATTTTCTCTGTTCTGACCCTTTCCCAAAAGCACCCCATATTAATTCCCCTTTGTAAAAATGATCCAGCCACCAATTCCAGTAGACATGGCTGCTCTTATGAAAGCGACAAAGTTCATCATGTATACGAAGCAACTCTAGGACCGTTGATGAAAATTTTTCATCGTCCTTCAAATCTTTATTACGAGGAAAAAATTCTTCGTATACATCTCCTAAAATTGGAAGGTTAGTGATTTTCTCTAAGTCGTAGAGAGAGATGCCCACTTCTCCAGCACCGTGATGGAGCATATTTGTTAGAGGACCCTAAAGCTCGCAAAATGCCCTCCACACATCTCTATAAAAATGATAAGGGTAACAAGACACACCAACAGCTCCATATATGCCTACTGATATAAGGGTATGCTCAAAGTGCTTGAAGATATACTCAGTCCATTCAATAGCACCCATCATAAAACTAGATAGCCCTCAAAATTTAAAATCTACCCTCTAATTTCTCCTCAAGGGGAGAGGTTTATGGAGAGAAGGATAAAATGATGGAGTGACCAAAAATTTTTCATCCCCATTAGAATCCATGTTGACCATTTCAAGAACCATGACATCGAAAAAGTTTGTATAACCCTTGCAGACGTTGATGCAACTTTTCTCATCATTGTATGAATAGGAGAGGGTGCCCTTCTGCACGTTTTCTTTTCTTATCCAAGTAATCCTAGAGTCTGGCGGAGGAGAAACATTGAGGGTTTTCAGAGAAGAAGAACGTCTGTAAATAGGATCATGAGATTACTCATCACCATTTTCGAGGGGTGCTTTGAGAATCGCAATTCTCATCCATTGCAATATGTTAAAAAAATATATTAAAAAATATACGTCAAAAAAAATAAAATTCAATTTGTGTATCATCTGTGCTAAAAAATGCTTGTACACATGATATACTAGGGGCAACTGTCGAATGTGAAATTTTGATAAATTTAAATCTGTCAAAATTGAATCTTTAAGAAGTAAGGACTGTAAAATGATCTTACAATTTTGATTCCTGTATCCATTGAACCTCAATCTCCAAAAAAATAAAATCAATCATTCATGTGTAAGGAGCTCACGTGATGTCTAGTAAAAACATTAAATTTTTTTTTTAAAAAAAAGGGATAAATGGCTTAGACTAGCCACTTATGCTTGGACTATTGGGTGATGAAGCTCTTCATTGTTACAAATTAAAAGACCATTGTCAACAAAGACAAAGTCAAACAGTACACAAGGGAAGGAGAGGTTATTTTTTATAGTAACTGTCCTGCCCACCTTCTCCACTAAAAGACACCATGGGTAGAGGAAAAGGAAGGGGAAAAAAAAAAAGACCTGAGATCAAGCCTCATTGTAAAAGGAGAAAGAAGCATAGCAGAGGGGGTTTTTCTTTTTGTGCAGACACGATTAAGGAAGCAGAGGAACGTAGAGGGAGGTTACAGAGTGAGAGCAAAAAAAATAGACACTGAGCAAGAAAGAAGAAAGTTCAAAGAACAGAGCAAAAAAAAAGATTACAAAGAAGAAGAATCGGAACAAAAGCAAGGCATTCATTCTTTCTTTGTATCAATTTTCTGGAGATTTTGGAGGTAATAGAAGATTTGAGTTAAGTTAATCTAACCTCTTGCATATCTCTTGTCTCTAAATTCCTCTTTTCGATGGCTATTTAAAAGAGCCATATACAATTTTATCGACACTGAAAGCAACATAGCAATCGAAGTGACTGGGAGCTCTATTAGGGATTCGAAAGGATCGATCAAAATAAGAAAACTCTCAAGCTTAAATTTGAAACAACTCCCAAATTCGAATTCGCGAGGATCCCGGGTCTGCAAGGACTCGAATTCGTAAGGATTCTGGGTTTGAAAGGACCCATTAAAAAAAAAAAATCCTTGAAGAACTCAGGTTCGAGAGGACCCGAAAGAAATGAGATTCGGGAGGATCCAAATTCATATTAACCCATAATTTTCCATGTCCATAAACAAAATTAACCAAAAAGAAAATGATGCAGTTTAGGTTCAAGTCTATGCCTTCTGTAGGTTGGACGGAAGTTACCAGCATCATAAGGCTGCTAATCTAAGTCTTAGGCGTTGAATTGAATGAGACCTGATAATGAAATCATGAATGGGCATGGCAATCCTCCTTCAGACTGTTCATTCACTCACCTTTCCTTATGTTTTCTTTTTATTTTGATTGCGAGACATGACAATGAAATCATGAATGAGCATGGCAATCCTACTCCAGACTGTTCGTTCAGTCACCTTCTTGTTTTCTTTCTGTTTTGGTGGCCAAACCTTAAAAAAAAAAAAAAAAAAAAACCTCCAAACCGAATCGAGTTTATAAAAAAATAAATAAATGAAAATAATTTCCTTTGATCCCAATTTTGAGGCTTCCCTAAGTTAAAAATAAATTTTGATTAAAAAAATCAAGTTCTTATAATCCAGTTTATAATTTGGTTGTCCGATTTGATCCAAATTTGTTATTTTAATCCCACAAATTCGTGAAAAGGGGGAGAGTTAAATTATTGAGCATAGCGCATCCATGCCAAAAATGCAGTAAATTACATCTGTATTTTTTAGGGGTTTCTAAAAATTTTTTTTTTAATGACCCTCTTATCTCTAACACTTATGAGTTTGTGAGATGTTGATTCTTACGGATCTTGAGTCCTTGCAAACTCATGGAGTGTGGATCGTTGTGGATCTTAATACGTTTATATGATTTAGTTTCAAATAAATAAATAAATAGAAAGGACTTCGCATCTTCTTAAATTTTAGAAGGAGATCACTATGGACAAACCTTTAGCGAAAAGATGAAGAAATTAGGCTCTGCAATACTCAAGTCGAATCAAACGGACGTGTTATAGCAAAGTCGCTATGGTGAAAGTCTAATTGATTTGAAGACGTGAAAAGTGGAGGATGAGTCCATGGCT
Organism: Carnegiea gigantea; assembly: GCA_029747015.1. Lineage (NCBI taxonomy): Eukaryota > Viridiplantae > Streptophyta > Magnoliopsida > Caryophyllales > Cactaceae > Carnegiea > Carnegiea gigantea. The sequence goes on from JAKOGI010002775.1 coordinate 36,029, forward strand.
TTTATAGGCCTGTACAAGTTTGCATCAATCAAGATTCTTAACATAGGAGTCCCCAATAAGTGTTGGACTCTTTTTCAAATACGTGATAAGCCTTTTATTTCCTTTGTTATTTTGTTTGGTTAAAAACAAAAAACAAACAAAACAAAACATAACATGGGCTGCTCCATGTGATTTGTTTCAAATAAATGGATAATTTAAATTCCCTTAAAATCAGGGGAAGGGAAATAGAAGGGATCATAGCCACTTTGATAGAAAAATAAATCTGGCCATGTTTAAAGGAGGAGGGGGGGGGGGATGGTGATATGCTATCAGCCTAATTTTGTAGGTAAAAAATAAAAATGGAGTCTCTAAATTACCATACTATTATAAGATAACAAAATCTTGAAACATGTTGGATGCATAAGTTTAAGAAAAAAAAAGGAAGTCAAATCTAAGTTATCAAATTAAATTATATCGTCAAAGTATGAACAAATTAAATCCTCTGTTTAAAGGGAGTAATTTTTCAACTGATACGTATTCCTTCGTTGTGGCTTACATACCAAAATAGGTTGATAAGGGCCTGAGCTCCACGGAAACACAAAATCGATACCCCCACTTCACAGAAAGTGAATTTTCTAAGTCGATTGCACCTTACCTACTCAAACGACAAGAAGTCACTCAAATTTCCCAGTCCACGAAACGGACCAAAGAAAATCTTATTAATATTCCCCCTCCCTCATAAAAGAATAAATTACAATTCTGTAACCCTTGATTACACGTTATGTAACCAAAATAGATAACAACCCAAGCTTCTCAAAAACACGAATCTTTCTCAAATAATGAGTACGGAAAACTATGCCAAGTAAACGGGTAAAACGGCCTGCCTGTCGTGATGATAACGGCCTGCCTGTCGTGATGATGACGGCCTGTCGTGAAGACGGTGGCTATCGCCATCTCCTAGAAAACTGCAAGTGAGCAACGGTCAAGCCGTCGACTATGGGATGGTCGTTGCCTGTCCTTGTGCCTTGGAAACTTCATCTTTGCCTTGCTCACTTGCTCCCCTCAGGCCTTTAGGTGATCATCCTTGCTCTCGCTTTGCCCTTTTCCAGGTTTTAGCTTCCCCTCTTCCTTGAATATCTTTAAATTACCTTCCAAAAGTCAGAAAAGGATTAAAATAAGGCAAGGATGTTAGAAGAGGCATTATATAGTGAAATCCCTCTAAATCAAAGGAGAGTCATGAAAAATGAACCAAAAAAGGGATTTGAGCTTAGTCAGAATTGGGATTTATCAACTCCCCCATACTTAGCTCTTGCTTGTCCTTAAGCAAGCCTAGCTTGGGACTATACGAATGGGGAAATCGATCCCTCAAGCACCCTTCTTAGACATGGTGATAAAGGCCAACCAACTAGCTATGTCACACAATCATGAAGTGATAAAGATGAGGTGAGGAAGCAAAATAGACATGATACTTCCTAAGGATCACCTCACTTATAAGTGCACACCAAGCCTAAATGAGATCCTCAAGGCAAGAAAGGAGGCAGTTTGCTAATGGTGGACAAAAAAGACTAGAACGAGCCTCGCTTTATGGTCAAGTGGCACTCTTCTCTGTAGGTGTTTAAATGCATTTATGTTTACTCTCATTGCTCAACCAGTCATGCAAGAACCATAGGCTTGGAGGAGTCCTCATCCTCCACCACTCGGGCAAAAAATGCACGTACTTTGATTAAGAGGGCTTAGAAAAGGAGTGCAACGTGGCTCTTTGGTAAAGGTGAGAAGGTAAAGATCTTTTGGGATAAGTGGAGCTAAATAACCTTAGGCTAGGGAGCAAGAACACTTTCCACAATAAGGAGATGGAAACAAAACTCTACTTCACACCCATAACCCACTTTGAACAACTCAAGAAGGGAGCCGATTCGATTTGGAATGAAAACCATTTTGCTAAGCACCTTATTTGCAAAAGTTTTCTCTTTTTTTTGTTTTGTTTTTTTTTGGGGCATAAAAGGAGGCTTGCTCTTGCTTGTCCCTTATTTCATTTGTTTTCTTTCCCCTTTTTTTTAAAGCAAGCCCAAGCCATGTAATAGCCCAACCTAAATCATGTTTATTTATTCATTTACCTCATGATAAAGATTTTCTCATATATATTTATCAGATTCAATCATTTCGGTGAAAAAAAAAAAAATCATTCGGGCTCTCGCTTTGCGATTCGAGTTTTTTGTTATCGTAACATTTCAGAAAAATCGGCAGTAGGCCTTGATAATTATAATCTAAATGATTAAATTTATTTTTCTGTAATATCACAAAAATCTAAATTCAAGATACATAAAAACCTTATCACTACAGAGCATTTTATTACCAAGCCCAATTCATTTTGGCCCAATTTGAAGCCTAATAATTTTGCTTACTTAAATCTAACTAATTATCATGATTTATGTATAATTGTATTTAGTTAAAAGCTACTCTTGGGAGATAAATTTCAGCTAAGTATTTAAGAGCATTTCAAGCCAAGCAAGAGATATATCTCATAAATCCATCTCCCTTTTCTCTCTCCTCTATAGCCATGGCACCCAGCCCCCTTTGCTTATTATTGTTCTTGCCATCAGAGCCACCACAGGAGCAGCCACCACTACCAGTCCACCACCACTAGCTCAACCATCATCCCCTCTCAACACCCACCCTCATCAATCACTTTTCTCACTCCTCAAAAAGTCGTTGAAGTGAGTAACCTAACTTTGTTGCTTTGAATTTTTGGTTTTGATTCTTGTTTTGTTATCTTTGATTGTTGATCTTGTTATTTTGATGACATAAGAGTTATTTTGATGTTTTTAATTGTTGATTAAGTTTGAGGCATGCTAGGGTTTAGGGTTATTCATGATCATGCAAGTTTAAGATTGAAAGTATGTTTTCATGGATTGTTTGTATTTAGTTTAGTGGTTTTAATCTCCAATAATGTTTATGAGAGTGTTTTAGTGATTTGGAGATGAGATATATATGTTCTATGTTGGATATTAGCTAGGGTTTTGGGCAAGTAATGCATGGGTTGAATGATTTTGGCATTAAGTATGTTGGTCACTTGTGTTTTGATACAAAATGAATCTTGGATGTGTTCTTTGACTTGAAAAAAAAATGATTTGGTGTGTTTCTTGAAAAGAGGTGTATTATGGAAAATTTCCCAGTTAATTATAAAAGATCATTTTGCCCACTTACGCAAATAAATAAGGTTATGGACGTATTTAGAGTGAGTTTGAGAAACAGAAGAATTAAAAATTTAGTGTAGATGATTATGGAGTGAAATTGAGACCTATGGCTTTGTATCGTGATGACAAGGGGCAAGACTTCATTATATGATTTTAAGGTATGATTTTGGATGGGGAATTATGTGAAAAGAAGGGAGAAAGCTAAAACAGCAGGGCTATGAACAGTCTAAAAATAGAGGTGACTTTGTGATTAAACTGGTAATGATAGATCCATTGAAATATTATGATTTCTGGTAGGTAGATAGGTCAATCTGTTAACGTTTAACTTCCTTTTGAATCACCTTAATCCGAGTTCTATGGAAAACGTTATGGCTGTTTTATCAGAACTGCACAGGTTAGACTAAAACTGGCATACTAGTGTTCCAGCCCCATTTTGGGAACCCTATTATGGGAATCGTGCTTGGTGTTCCAAATGAAAGTTTTTTCAGGATTTCTTAAGCTTATGATATTGGGGTATTGGGTCTCAATCGGAGATCGGAAGACTAAGTTAGGAGTCATTTATTTTATCTCTTGTTACGCTCTTACTTTTCTTTCACTAACTTATTATCTATAAAAATAAAAATATTTGCTAATTATGTGTTCTTATCATGATATTTTTGTACAGAATCAGGGCCTAATCTATCGTTTCCTTCCCTTTTGTGCATAATTTGATTTCATTAAATTTCATAAAAAGTACCAGGTATGTTCATTGCCTGTATCTTTAGAAATCAACATGTATTTATCAAAATTATAATGTTTTGGTAAGTACATTAATGAATCAGTTTAATCCATAATTTATCACATAATAAGTGACTCCATCAGTCATCAATTACAAAACATTGCCCTTCAGTTACCGCGCAGCTTCAGGCCAGGTCTCCCAATCGACTTGGCAGGTGTACACCTAACCACAGATCGTAATAGTTACCAGGAGTTCACTATCAGATAATAATTAGTATTGCAGTTTTATGTTCATCTCATTCCCTATTTTAAATTAAAATAAATTGTAATGCGGGCCCAATCAGCTTTTCAATGATCATTTAACAATATAGAAATGCATGTACTGAGCTTCGGCTCATAGTTCGAAATGTTTTCATGTTTTGTTTTAGGAAAATGATCAGTGTATCGCCCTCATGCGGGCAGGACGACTGAAGGTGATAAGTGAGCAAGAAAGTCTAAACAAGATGGTGGTGTATTAGTGTTGAGATACTTTTAACACCGTATTATGATATATTTTGGTGTTGAAATAGTATACTCTACCAGAGTTCTATATCTTGGTGTAATCCTTGAGATAGTTGAATAGTTTTGATGTTAAAACTATTCATATATATATATATATATATATATATATATATATATATATATATATATATATATATATATAATATATGTATATATATATATATATATATATATATATATATATATATATATATATATATATATAGTATATATATATATATATATATATATATATATATATATATATATATATTATATATGTGTGTATATATATATATATATATATATATATATATATATATATATGTATATGTATATGTATATATATGTATATATGTACATATATGTGTGTGTGTGTGTGTGGATATATATATGGATATATATATGTACACACACACACACACACACACACACACACATATATATATATATATATAGTTAAGTGGTGAAAGCTTACTAAGGAGAACGCTATAAAATTATCAGAGAGGATTACAGAATAAGGAGCTTGGAGGCAGACAGAGGATGCGGACACAATGTGGGAGACAATGGCAGAATGTATTCGAAGGTCGGCTAAGGAAATCTTAGGGGCTTATAGGAGAGGTTGTAATAAAATGAAGGGAGATATTCCTAATGCATCACATGATCTCCCCTTATCAGACAATTCAAGTATCTGCTCTCGGTCGATAATAGATAATGAAATGACTGTGGTTAGGAATGAGAGTGATGAAACTCTTAGCCAAGTGAATCATTACATACAAAAGAAATGAACAATGAGACTAGAAAAGATTTATAACGGAGGGATTAAAATGGGGGTTAGAATAAAGATAACCATGAGTGTATCCAGAATTCTGAACCATAATACCACAAGAATCATGGTTTATAAATATTGATTGTAAAGGATCTAATACATAGTTATCCAAGAAGATAGATGGCCTAGTTACCTTTGAGTTTAGCCGATGATTTAAAAAAAAAAGGATGGCCAGCAACAGAGTTCCAACAAGGTGACTTTTTAGATACCATTGACATAAATGCAATCGAGTGAGTGGCCAAACAAAATACAATAAATAGATAAATAGATTGGATAAACAAGGTACAATGGATAAATAAATCGCTTGAACAAGCAAGGTCTAATGAACAGATAAATGGATTGAATAGGCTGTAGTGGAAATATGCATTTGCTCATATGGAGCCAAGTCTAGTACGACAATAAGATTAAATAAGGATTGATGAAGTTTACTTATGAGGATATAAGATATAGGTGTGAGAATTGCAAGTGCAATAAATAGATCAATAGATTGAACTGGTAAAGTGCAATGGATAGATCAATAGATTGAACGAGCAAAGTACCAACGGATAGGTAAATAGATTGAACAATTGACATTAGAAATGTGCCTTTGCTCATATGAAACCAATTCAAGACCAGTAATAAGATTGAACAGAAAAGCTACAGTTTACTTATGAGCATGTAAGATATATGTGTGCGAGTTGAAGTTCAAAATAAGGAGAGTAAGAGGATTATGACAATCGCAATCACTCACACCAATGAGAGTTGAATTACATTATAAATTCAGAATAAGTTATACAAGCTTATCATTATGAATGAATGAGATGTAAGGTATATGAGTGAATCAACTTTCAACGGAATGAACTACAACTCATGATCATGAAATAAAGATGGTGAAGGCCGAGAGCATTGGAATGTTGCCAACCACATAAGGTTGAACAAAAATGTATTGCACATTAAACAATAGGTTTGCAAAGACATGGAAGATCACGCTAATACGAAATATCGGGCTGAAATGCAAGGGAGATTAAACAATATTAGATAGTATCAAGTTTTGAAGATAAGACAAGCAAACAATTTCAAGAATTACTATAAAAGGGCATTCTTGCAGAAGATAAATTGTGGTTACATGGTTTAGGTGTGATATCCAGACCTCAAATCATTCCTGGAAAAGACTTTTGTTGTTGGCAGTTAATCCCATAAATCATTTATTTATGGTATAGGACACTTATGTTTGTTAATGATCTTATTCAACTCTCTGTTCGCAGTATACAACCATAAGGTTCTGCCTTCCTTCTTCACACGTATAAAACTAGGGTTTCCCACGGTGACACACGTGGTCAAATAACTTCCTTCTATAACAACTCATCTTACTAAATCTTTAGTTCTTTGAACTCTGCTGGGGGTCATATGATAGGGGCTCTGAAAATGGATGGAGCACCTAGAGCTAGGTTGATATGAAAATCAATGTTTTCTAGGGGAAAACAGTTCTGAAAGTCCTCAGATGAAACATCCCTAAAATCACAAACTGTAATTATGGATGTGTACATACTAAGTATGGTTGGTATATCACTAATATTCAATGCATTACTGACATGATAACTTACTTATTTGCACAGTGTAATTAGGGCGGGAATATGGGTTTTCTTCTCTCGGTCCATAGAAACACACATCTAGTCTTTCCACATTTCTCAAACCCGCCCTAAGATCTTTACAAGTCATCTTCTATAAGTACACAGTCAGTTCATCTCCATAATGAGAACAAGGTCTGCCAATCAAACTGCATTGAATGCCCAATGAATATGTTTCTAGCAATACTAATAGAGGCATATTTATAAAAGATAACCCATTCAACTGCTCACTTGTCTCAGTAAATTTAAAAGACAGGGGGACGATCTAAAGTGTAAAGAGGTGCAACCACACTATGAACTCTTACAAAGATATTTCTTTATTAGTTACAAAGGACAGGCACGTAAGCTGAATGAATGAAAGGATGAAGATTCGTAATGAAAGAGGTAAGGCATACAAATGTCCTGCATATACAAGACATGCAGTTTATTCATGATGGCTATGATAGTAAAGTAAATGAACGATGCTATGAAATTGAGTGGGAGTAGTAAGTACTGAAGGTGAAGACATCTAACAGATTACCAAAGTGACTTTTGAAAAGTCATACGGTATTCGTATGTGAGTAAAATGATGAAGATAAGGGTCAATAGTATCAGAAGGGAAATTTTATTCATCTGGTATTTCAAAGAACAATACGTCAAGATGAAGGAGTCAGTCTTATGGCTGAACATGATGACATCCATCAATAACACATTTTGCAGTAAATGGAAGTCTTAGGTAAGTATAAAAACTTCAAAACTGCTAGCAGATCGAAATAGCACAAGTCATTGTTTATCATTAATGAGATAGGCTGTACAAGGGAAGAAAGGATTACCAAAATAACTTGAGTAACAACATGCAGTCATGGCCATAGGGTACTATGCCAACATGACGTTACGATGCTATAGAAACACGAACTATGTGGATACATTTAATTGTTGAAAAGGTGTTCAATGATTGCGTCTGAAGCAACTAAAGGCTTTGCAAGCAATAAATAAATAGTGCCTAAATAGAAGTAAGGAGTTAAAGTAGGTGACAGTAAAAATATGAACATAGCAATGGCTGAACTATAAGTAGAATGGGTCAAATATGCTTAGAAAGAACTGCAAACCACACAGTAATGCATACCGGGGGTCATTATAGGCTCCATTATGGAAACAGAGAATTAAACGACTATGATTGTCAGGGTTTGAATTGCCTATAAGAAAGGTTGCTTAGATGTGTTTAAAGGACTCCCCATAGACCACATATGAGATTTTTTTTTTCCCATAAACACTCCAGTACAAATTAAGAGAGTGTTAGTGACAAAGAAATGATGCCTATGAACAATTCAAGGTAACTAGGGCAAAAAATAAGTCAATGATAGGAAGTAATTGGAGCATTGATGAAGTAAGATCCTAGTGTCAAGACCAGATAATTCCTACACATGGGAACCTAATCTCACTTGTACCACACATATAATGCTAAGCAGCACACCTCAAGCTACTAATTGTTATCACCATACATAAGCACTCATTGTAGTGTTCATCTCATACTGGTTCACCTCAAAGATATTGCCCCATAGGGCATTTCCTCATCTAGAGATTTACATCTAACTTGACACTGTATTAATCCCTTAAGAAGTTGCAAATGGCATCCCCACATCGGGTTTCAACCACATATTAACACACCTCAACAAGACTCTTAACTCCTGGGGCAAAACGGACAGAGTTTCGCCTAAAAACTGTCTAAAACCCAGGCTTAAAGCCTTACAATAGATACCTGAAATGGAGATAAGCACTTCAATAGCTCAACGGCCATATGTCAGAGTTCATAACTCAACGGGTCACACACCCGAAGTGCACGATTGTAAAAATTTAAACAAATAATAGAAATAAAGCATACAATACAACTCCAAGATAAATGAGAGTATGCCTCACCAACAGGTGACCCAAATGGTTCCGCACTCCACTTTGCTAATGCTTGAATCTCAGGATATTACCAAATGATTTAGTCACCCAAATGGAAATGGTTCCCCTATATGTGTTCATACATATGAACTTATAATCAATAGCTCATTTAACTGATACAATATAACTCATACACTCCTTGACAGCTAACTCATAAACACTTGATAGCTCATAGTGGCCCTTAAAACCTTAGCTTTAATACCACAACTGTAACGCCCCAAGATACTAATGACTTGATTTATGGAAAACACAACGGAAGACTTAATGATTGAAGGCACTACCGCCGTCCTGATAAGGACAAGGCTCACTGAAACCATTTAATCTTACAACTCAAGTTCAAATAACAACATCTATTAAACTGAAACACTTTAAGACCAAAGTCCATAATAGTTGAATCTTCAATACAATCGACTTAATCGTACCATATGCGAACTCGCACTCCACACTACCCAAGTATAGACTCAACTTGACCATGAGGTCGATCCCAACATTCTTGTTGTACTGAATCCACTGTGAGCATCTGATGACTTCTAAAAGGGCTTGCCAAATAGAGAAACATGTAATACTTCATTACCTAAAATGAAAAACATGAAAACAATTCAAAAATATGAGCAAAAACTCAGTACATGCATTCTTATATTGTAAAACGAGCATAGAAACACCATTGATGGGTGCCCGCCTTTGTAATTCATTTAGTTTGCAATTACAATGAAAATGAAAGTAATATGAAACTGAATTGCTCATTATTATCTGGTTGTGAACCCCTTGCAATGATATGATCTATACATAGGTGTACATCTGTCAATTCGATCAAGAGTTAGCTTGAAGCCACGCAGGTAAATGATGGGCTGATGCCCTATAGATGATAACTGACGGGGTCACAAGTTAAATGGCAAATCACTATATAAATTGATTTATTGATAAACTCATTAAGAGTTGTAACTTAATAAACATGTTTTGCTTTCTAAAGATACAGGCAATGGACGTATCTTGAGTCTTTAAAAATGTCATCTGACTTGATATAAATGTCATTTGTTTCATAAATGTCATTTTACTTGATAAATATGTTCTGACTTGATAACAGTTATGCATAACAGGGAATGATAACTAGGCCTCGACTCTGTTTCATAAATGACAATGTAGGTATGTGTAGTTAGTAAATGATCTTTACTCGCATAATTGAGTAAGTAAAAGTATGTGTAATAGAAATTGAATAATTAAATGGTGTATATAACTTGGGTATTTCAATATAACTTCAAAACTAAATTAATAAAAGTAATTAAATCTAATATGAAGTAAATGAAAGTAAAATAGGCCACAATGAGATAAATAAGATTATCAAGGAAAAGGTCTTGATGGTGATAAATAGAAGAGTGATTTTAGCCATTTTTGATATAGGTTGCCGATACCATTCTGAATTGAGCAAGTATTGAAGGTTTAAGGCCAAGAGAGATATATCTTGGTTCAAAATAGCATAAACTACAATAAGTTGCTCTGATAAATATGATTTCTGAGTCAAAACTCTCCTGACTTCTCATATTTCATTCAGAAGTCCATTCAATACAGTTTTTCACCTCAAATAGATTATTGACCCCAATGAATGCTATTAAATGCCCCAAACTTGGTACTTTGTTTGTAATATTCATAACTGATTCAAAACGCACAATTAAGCTCCCAAAATGCTTGTTTCTCTTCTTTTCTCTCATAAATCGAGCTGAAAACCCCTATAAAATCCATGAATATTTATCTCCCCTTATGATAGCCTTACTTTGGCTAAAATGCTCAAAAACCACTCCATGATAAACCTTACAAAATTTTGAATATATTTCTTTACATCAATATCCACAATCTCCCAATAAATCCATTTACTTACATAATTAGTCCAACTAACCTCTCTTGGTCACAAATGGGACTTTTCATGATTCACCAATTTAGCCAAAAATTTGTATAACATCCATTTTTGAAGCCATTAATATATCCAAACTCCAAACAACTTCATTTATACCTAATTACTTAATTCGTATACAAAAACAGGGTAGTTTTTTTTCAAAATTCCATAACTCACTAATTACACCTCCACAATTCATGATATTTTTCCAAAAGCTCCCAAATATTATGGAGAATCTACAGTAAACTTTTTAGAATTTTTCTTCAAGTATCTGCGCAGAAATTGCAATAACAGCCCAATTTGCACCAAAGTAGGGCAGTTCAATTCAAAATTTCATAACTCATAACATACATCTCCAAAATTCACGTAATTTTTCCAGAAATTGCCCAATATCATCTAGAAGCTACCGTAAAAGTTCACAAATTTTGGACAAGCCAATTATTCCCAGTCATTCCGACAGCGGGTGACTGTAGCAAAAATCCGAAAATATCCACAATCCATGTGTGAACAATAAGCCTTAGATTATGGCCATCTCAAGTAAGCATCCAAAACACCACAATTAGATATAAAAATATCATTTAAGGCCTTGTATACATAACTTATATCAAAATCACAATAAATGAAACAAGCAAGCTTGGATTCAACTTCCATGATTCAACTCATTTGATCACACTTCCAATTCATAACCCACAACTTTAAACATCTCCAAACTCAATAAAAATTACATAATAACTATCAATTTGATCATGTAAACAATAACCACAACTAAAACAACCCCAAAAATTTAAAATAAAACAAGTTAGGGTTGTGGATATACCTTACTTTAGGCTCGAATTAAAGGGAGGAGTGGTTGTTTTGAGTGATTTTGATGGTTGGCCATGATAGTTGGCAGTAAGGGGAAGTCGAGGTAGCCGGGACATGGCCAGAAAAGTGGCTGAAAACCACCAGAACTGGCGGCACAAGGGGCAGCAGCTGCTGCCCCTGTTTTCTGCCTATGCATGAGGTAGAGAGAGAAAGAAGAGGGTTGGGTTTTTGTTATTTTTGTTTGCTGAACTTTATGTGTAAAAATTTTCAGTTTATAGCCACATATGGCTGTAAATTTTCAACCCAAAAAGTAGCTTTTTTCTAATTAAAATTAGGTGCTAAAATAAGCAATTAGTGAAATAACAAAGTTAGCAAAGTTTTAGGCTTTTATTTTGGGCCCAACAAGCTAAGTTCTGACTTGAAATATTATTCGAAACATTGGAAAAATTTTATGTTATTTGGGATTAAAGTTTACTGAGGGTAAGAAAATAATTAGTCACTAAACTATACTTATCGGTGCTTAATATCAATTCACCTGATATTTAATCAATCAACGAAACTCGAATTAATAATCTATGAAACTAGAATTGCAAAGTGGGATCCAAACAAAATATCCCCCAATCAGGATGATTTAATATGATAAATGAAAGTGAAAAATTTAAATGACATAAGGAAATTTGGTAAATATATGAATTGAGTGTAATTGAATTAATAAACATGATTTGCTTAAACAAATAACCATGAGTAATTAAATCAATAAACATGATTAATTAAATAAATAAATATGATTTAAATAAATAATTATGGGTTAGGGTTGGGTTATTACAGGCATCGTGAAGTCCCTCAATGCCGTTGTGACGGTGCCCATGTCGGCTTCTTGAGTTTGCCTTTCTTCCCTAGTTTGACTTCTTGCACGTCGTCGAAGAGCTCGGAGAGTAGCTTCGATCTTGGGATCAAATGGAATCAAAACACCTGAATCTTGGCTTCTCCTGTGTATGCAACAACAAGTACTACCAAAGGAGGTAAGCGGACTTAATAAAGAATAACAACAAAGGAACAAAATAAAAACAAAACTCTAGCCTCCAACCACACTTCAAGTTATGATACCTAAGAAATCTTATTCCCCGACAACGGCCCCAAAATCTTGTTCGCTTGAAAATAAGCTTTGAATTTATACTACAAGTGAACGGTTTATCGCTGCGTATTTGGGGTGTCATCCACTGAGAACAAGACTTTAGGATACCGAAATTAGTGATTAGGTTGAATCTAGAGAGGTAAAGAGTAAGTTTGAGAGTGAAAGAAACAAAGACTAGGCAAAATAGTAGTCTAAAATTCAATTGGGGGAAGAACTTAGATCGAGGGATTAGTCGCTAGTGGCTACTTATTCATACTAAGCATGGATTCCCAAACTTGACTTAATCAACAAATGATTCACAAAGGGGGTGATTGGCTTGTTTGAGACCACCCAAACCTCTTTTTGAAGAGTAAACCTCTTTTTGAAGAGTAAGGGTAACCTTAATCACCAAGCCCACCTATTTTATGGGGGCTTGAAGGTTGAGGTTGAATATGGCCAACTTGCACCTAACAAGGCCTTGGGTTATTTTCATACCCAACACTTGTTCTCTCGTCTTGTATCCATAAAGGGCGAATGACCACCTCTCAGTGTGATTATTCACCCCAAGTATTGGATGAAATGTCCTTTTGGGAATTTCATCGAATACTTGATGGGTAGAGAATGAGACCCCTAAATAACTTGAAAATTAAAGCAAGACAGGTTCACACCAAGTTTATTACGCCATCCCAGCTCCTAATCCCCAACCTAAGTTGAGAAAACTACTCACTAATCATTATCTCAACAATCCAATAGTCACAACCAATCATAATCAAATAAGCTAAAAAAAACCAACTAAAGAGGACAAGAGAGAGAAAGAAGAATAAACTTAGATTAATGGAATGGAGAATGAATGTCTTCAAGTCTTTTAACAACAAAAACCAAGGAACCCTAATCACTCTTAACCCTGAAACTAAGCCTAGAAAGTGTTCAAAGTGCTTTTACAAGCGAAACATCAAGCATGCTTGTAATTAGAAAAAACGGAGTATTTATAGGCTAAGTAAACTGGGAAAATGTGACAAGGGTTGCCTTAGAGACACCCTGGCCGTCACCTAGTAGTGGTGTCTAGTGACATGACGACAACTGTCACCATCTCCTAGAAAACTGCAGGTGAGCGACGGTCAGCTCGTCGACTGTGGGATGCTCGTCGCCAGTCCTTGTGCCTTGCAAACTTCATCTTTGCCTTACTCACTTGCTCCCCTCATGCCTTTGGGTCATCATCCTCGCTCTCACCTTGCTTGTTTCTAGGATTTAGCTCTCCCTCTTCCTTGAATATCTTAAAATTACCTTCAAAAAATCAAAAAAGGGATTAAAATAAGGTCAACGACATTCGAAGAGGCATTATATGATCAAATGCCTCTAAATCAAAGGAGAGTTAGGAAAAATGAACTAAAAATGGGATATAAGCTTACTCAAAATTGGGATTTATTAGCAACCAATCATCAAAGGAAGACTCAAATAAAATTTCTGAAGTTCAACTATTATATGATAAAATGAAAATCATACATCTCTAAGCGGTAGCAGGGGATATTACAAAGTCCAAAGGGCATTCTTCTAAAGGCACATGTACTAGAAGGGTAGGCCAAAGTAGTCTTCTCTTAATATCTAGGAGCATTAGAGATCTAAGTATAGCTGCAATATCTATCTAAAAAGCAGTAGAATAAATGTCCAGCTGACCTCCCTATCATCTGGTGAAAGAAGGTAAGGGGGAAATGGTTTTTCTTGGAGACTGCATTCAGTTTTCTTTAGTAAATGCAAAATAGCCACCCAAATTAGACTTAAATGGGATCTAGCTCATTCTTGTCATTCATAGTAATGCCTATCTTTTTAGGAATAACTTGAACAAGACTAACACACTCACTATTAAAAATAAGGTGATAATCCCATGGTCTAACCACTTTAATATTTCCTTCCCAACTACTTCCTTCAAGGTCAATTTCAAGGGCCTTTAGTGGTCAATGGTAAAACTTAGTAATATCCTCAAAATGGATCATATGTTGTATAATAGAGGGTCTGATGAACTTAATATCCTTTAAAATTCAACCTATGGCTTCCCTGTTGTTTAGTCACCAAAAGTGCTAAATATTATACCTCTATTCACCTAGATTTGAGTTATCTTCGAGCTTATTTTGTTCTTTAATAGGATTTATGTAGTTTTGTAGGTAATAAGTGGATGAGGAAAAAAAATCAAAAATTAAAGGTTAAAGAGATGATTTTTCATTAATTGGCACAGCGATCCAAATCTTGTGTAAGCCCAAACCGATCCTTGTTTTGTCCCTAGGCTAGAAGTCAATGCCTCATCCTTTTTCAACACACTAAGTCAAGCCCAGAAGATCATATGGCGATTAGCACATGAATGTTTGAAAAGTCTGGGATTGTAGCTGTGAAGGAATCAAAGAAATATGGCGGTGGAGTCCCTTTCTAAATAAATGAAGAAATTAGAAGTTGGTAGTTCGGTTCAATTAGGAAAGTGTGAAAGTTACTTGAAAAATAAGAGATATATTGTAATTAGAAAATTGGAATTTTTTTTGAAGTAGGAATATAATTAGAAAAACATGGGGGGTTGCTACTAGTATAAATAGGGCTCATGGGTGCACTTTTAAAAATCATCTATTTCTTTCCGTCTCAATTCTAGCTTTAGTTTCTAGTAGTTTTAGAGATTATTTTAGTTTTAGTTTTATTTCAATTTTTCTAGTTCTAGTTTCAATTCAACTCTTACAGTTTCAATTTTAATTTGATTTTTACTCCTCCAAAAATTTTATCAATCAAAGTTTTGATTTATACTACTTCCTTTGGTTCATGGTGGATGGTTTGATTTTTACTAGTCCCAAATATTTGATAAGTTGAAACATGTGTTTAATTGTGATGCATTGCTCTTATGGATGTACCCTTTCTTGCTTCAACTCTTCGATTTTTGTTGTTTCATTATTGTTGAGAGTTGTTCTTACAAATTTGATCAGGTAGTATATTCATTAATGGGTTATGAGTTGAGTAGCTATGTTCAGTTTGATATGGAGTGACTGATGCTTCATAAGCCTTTGTCTCAACCTATTTTAGGAGGCTATAGCTTAGGTGTAATTCTGCAGCTGACTTGGTATTATTATTTTATCCTTTGTATCTTGCGTATATCATGTCCTTTATTTTTTCTAGATGCTCCTTATCCCACAATGCGGACATTGTGTGATCTTGGTGTAGGGGATGGGCAGTCATGCTTTGAACTTTTTGAAAAAGAAAAAAAAGAGGAATTTTTTTTTGAAAAGCTAAAGAGATTTTCTCTTTTTTGTGATTTTGGACTTGTACTATTTGATTAACTTTGACTCTCTATGACTTACTATTAGTTTGTATATAAGTATTGTATGCATTATAGAGCCTAGTTCAAAGTGTGCCATTTCTTATCCCAGTTCTAACCCTATTATTCCATTATAGTGTTGATTCCAGCCCTTATTTATATATCACTATTATCTTAAGGTTTTAGGCTTTCATGGTTCAATTTTCCCACTTGTCTTTTCATGCAGGCTAAAAAACTATATTAAAAAAAAAGTTGAAAAACTAGAAAAAGAAGCATAAAAAAATAAAAACAAAAAGTTATAAACTGGTGAACGACAAGTAACGCTTGGAGGCATGCACTATTATAAACTAGTGAATGACAAGTAACTCTTTGACTAACCTGCTATTGGGTGCTACCCTTTGACGCAATACTACTACTAGGAAGGCTTGCTTCCTAGGTCAATAAGTCAATAAATTAGTCAAGTGGGATTGAGTCAAACATTGGAAAGCTAACTCCTAGGTGATGGTACACTTGCACACAACACATTAGGATGGATTCACAGTTTTGAAAGTCTGTGAGGCGAAAAATTGATGTGTGGTTGTCATCCTTGAGAATTAAGAGTCTTGATATGTACATTGTGCACGTGATGGATATCTCCTAGGGCAAGATCTTAATTCTGAGCTATTTTCTCAATTCTGTGATAAATGACACTTTATGGAGTTTTACTTAAACTTGAAAAGGCCTAGCAATCAGCAATGGCTTAATTTAAACCCTATGATTGGATATAAAGCGTGTAGATGGCTGCCCCAAATAGTTTTGTTTCCAAGCGCAAAACACAATTTTCGTGCTTTAGTTTTCCTAAACCTCTAGGAGGTTTAGAGCCATTCGTTTGGGTTAGGATGTTGACCAACATCCTTAAATACCAAGCCATGCAAAGAGATTCAAGTTAAACTAGGTTTAGCATGGAGATGACAAGCCCTAAATTAAATCATTTTAGTTTAGGCTATTTTTGAACCGGCTATAAGTTTTAAGTTGAGTCATCTGTTTAAACTTAATTTAGCTATGATTTATTTACTAAGAGAGTTCATTAACATTCTAATAAACTTAATTATGCAATTAAATCAACCTTAAATTAAGTATTATTATCCAAACTTTCAAAAGACTCAACACAGAAGGTCTCAAGTTCAGGCTAGCCACATACCTGAATTTTGTGAGCTTAATTACTTAGGTCTCTTTGAGGTTCAAGTCAAACAGTGTGCAAAGGGTTTGAAGTTGAAGAAATAATCTTTCCAACAAAACACACTTCAGATCATTTGGACTTCATTTGCCCATGCTAAATCAGTCTTTCAATTCAAACTATCTAAACTGCCAGTTGAGACAGAATGAGTTCAGTTTGGTGTATTGCATTCCTTAGACTTCTTTTCAGTTTAAGTATGAAATTCTTGCATATATTGCATCTACAAGATGTTATCTACCTGTTGCAATTGATAAATTCAAGTTAAGTCAAGTGAAGTTGAAGAACCAGGTCGTTTTTCCAAACCGTGTAGGACGGAACCTTGTTTAGACTAGTCTGAGGTTTCTGTGGGCTTGGACCCTCAAATGAAGTTATAAATGTGTGATTCTACTTGAAGGAGTTAGGAGACATCCACAAAATTCCATCGATATGTGTGAATCTAAATCATGCCCACGTTTTGCGTGTGATATGTGGCGTCCAAACAATGCCTGCATTTTACCGAAATCTGCCTGGTTGCACCTAATTGGTGCATTTGGTGGTTGATGTCTTTCCAGCCATCCAATCTTGTCCAAGCAGTTTGATATGGTAGTTAAAAGAGTCTTAGACACAATCATAGAGCAACCAATTGAAGAACCAATGAGGAACAAGGAAGGATAGGTAGAAACATACCCATTGATTAGCCGCAAGGCAAAAAGGGAACCAACCACTTTACT
Organism: Carnegiea gigantea; assembly: GCA_029747015.1. Taxonomy (NCBI): domain Eukaryota; kingdom Viridiplantae; phylum Streptophyta; class Magnoliopsida; order Caryophyllales; family Cactaceae; genus Carnegiea; species Carnegiea gigantea. The sequence continues at coordinate 53,839 of JAKOGI010002775.1, forward strand.
ACTATTCTTCAACATGAGGGCAGCTGCTCCCTTGCTTAATTGCCTGCCTAATATTAAGTTTACGTTTAAGTTTAATGGTTAGCTGGACTCAAGGATTGTAATTAGTTTGATTAAGAAAGCTTTGTACTTTGTTGTTTTACTAAGCTAGATTTTAGTTTTACTTATCCTTTTTCAAGCTAGGTTAAGAGGTTTCCTAACCTTGAAGAAACCTCCTAATCTCTCCCTACGCAACTTGTACGAGCTCATTATGGTTTGCTCCTTGTAATCAGCTTGCTTTAGAAGCCTCACTTTGTAATCAGCTTGTTTTATCATCTTTAATGAAATTACATTAAGCTTTGCTCCTTGTGAAAAGCAAACATTTTACTTGCTTATCTCTAATTAGGCCAATTACAGTGGTGATCAAGTGAGTCTTAACTCTTGATTAGGTGGTGTTTCTGCATCCTAATTATGGTTAAAGGCCCTAAGCTTATTCTTGGTGGTGTTTTTGTATCCTTGAATGAGCTTAATTTCTCACTAGATTAGTCTTTGGTGGTGATTTATGTATCTAATGATTAGTTTAGTTCTAGCCTATATTACCCTTGATTGTAATCTTTTTTTTGCTTTAGCTTTCACTCTTGTATTAAGTTAAGCTTAACCCTTGAGAGGCACATCAATTTTGGTATCAGAGGAAGTTTATACTTGTGCCTGAAACCTATGTATCCATACACGAAAAACACAGAAAAAACCAAATACAAAAAACCAAATACGAATGTCAGCCCAAAAGGCACCATGTCCCAAGGGAAGTTATTCGAGATCAAGCATGAACTTGACTTCCTTAGCATCAATATACGTCTTTCTAGGTTTGAGATATATGACTTAAACGTCCAGACACAACAACTTCAAGATGATCTACTCTCCTTAAAACTTGATATGAAAAGGGAAGCTCAACAACCCTTTGACTCAAAAACAAATGGATCAACATCAAGAAGGCAATGAGGTTAACTTCGATCTACCTCCTAAGTTTGATAAGTCTAAAGACGAATAGTAGGAAACTAAGGAAGAAGAAAAGATGAAGGGTTGAGAAGAGAAGGGTGCTTATGAGTTGAAGCAAAAAGAGATTGAGTATGAGCTTTAACACGAATTTGAGTCTTGCAACAAAGAGTTGGATTTTGAAAGGTGTCATTATTGTCAATAAGAATTGAGGACAATTCTATTCCAACAAAGGGAGAACGATGGATATCTCCTAGGGCAAGATCTTAATTCTAAGCCATTTTCTAACTTCTATGATAAACGTTAATTTGTGGAGTTTTACTTAAACTTCAAAAGGCCTAACAATCGATAATGGCTCCATTCAAACCATATGATGGGATATGAACGGCGTAGATGGCTGCCCTAAACAGTTTTGTTCCCAAGCATAAAACACGATTTTTGTGCTTTCGTTTTCCTAAACCTCCAAGAGGTTTAGAGCCATTCTTTTGGGTTATGATGTTAACCAACATCCTTAATTACCAAGCCGTGCAAAGAGATTCAAGTTAAGCCAGGTTTAGCATGGAGATTACAGGCCCTATATTAAACCATTTTAGTTTAGGCCATTTTTGACCCGACTATAAGTTTTAAGTTGGTTCGTCAACTTAAACTTAATTTAACTTTGAGTTATGTGCTTAGAGAGTTTATTGACATTCTAATAAGCTTAATTATGCAACTAAATTAGTTTTAAATTAAGTATTTTCATCAAAAGTTTCAATGGATGCAAAATAAAAGGTCCCGAGTTCATGCCAGCAACATACCCAGTTTTTGTGAGCTTAATTACGTAGGGCTCTTTGATGTATAACTCAAATATTTTACCGTGGCATTGAAGTTCGAGAAGTTATCTTTCCAAAAAAACAAGTTTCAGCTAATTTAGAATTCATTTGCCCATCCAAATCAGTCTTGAAATCCAAATTGTGTAAACTACCGGTTGAGACAGAATGATTGTTGTTTCGTGTATTGCATTCCTTAGAATTTTTTTGGCTCTAAGTCTGAAATTATCACATATATTGGATCCCCAAGGTGGTATGTACCTATTCCAATTGATAAATTCAAGTTAAGTCAAGTGGAAATTGAAGAACCAGATCATTTTTGGAAACTGTGTAGGCTGGAACCTGGTTTGGACCAGTCTGGGTTTTCTGCAGATTTGGACCATCAAATGAAGTTATAAATGTGTGATTCCACTTGGAGGAGTTAGGAGACATCAATAAACTTGTAACCATATGTGGCAATCCAAATCATGCCCATGTTTTGCATGGGATATGTGGCTTCTAAACAATGCCTGCATTCCGCCTGAATTTGCCCGGTTGCACCTAATTAGTGCATTTGGTGCTTGATGCCTTACCAACCATCCAATGTTGTCCAAGTAGCTTGATATGGTAGTTAAAGGAGTCTTGGACACAATCATGGAGCAACCAATTGAAGAACCAATGAGAAACATGGAAGGATAGGCAGAAACATCCCCATTGGTCAACCGTAAAGCAAAAAGAGAACCAGCCACTTTACTACTATTCTTCCACATGAAGGCAGCTGCTCCCTTGCTTAATTGCTTGCCCAATATTAAGTTTCAGTTTAAGTTTAATGGTTAACTAGACTCAAGGATTGTAATTAGTTTGATTCAGGAAGCTTTGTACTTTGCTATTTTGCTAAGCTAGATTTCAGTTTTACTTAGCCGATTTTAAGTTAGGTTAAGAGGTTTCCTAACCTTGAAGAAACCTCCTAATATCTCCCCAGGCAACTTGTATGTGCTTCCAAAGGCTTTGGAAGCCTCACTTTGTAATCAGCTCATTTTTTCGTCTTGAATAAAATTACATTGAGCTTTGCTCCTTCTAAAAACCAAACACTTTACTAACTTATCTCTAACTAGGTCGATTGTAGTAGTGATCAAGTGAGTCTTAACTGTTAATTAGGTGGTGCTTCTGTATCCAAATTATGGTTAAGGGCCCTAAGCTTGTTCTTGGTGGTGTTTTTGTATCCAATGATTAGTTTAGTTCTAGCCTATATTACCCTTGATTGTAATCTTTCTTGGTTTTAGCTTTCACTATTGAATTGAGTTAAGCTTAACCCTTGAGAGGCACATCAGTTTTGGTGTCAGAGCCAGTTCATCCTTGTGCCTGAAACCCCGCATCCATACACCAAAAACACAAAAAAAAAAAAACCAAATACAAACGTCTGCCTAAAAGGCGCCATGTCCCAAAGGAAGTTACTTAAGATCAAGCGTGAACTTGACTTCCTTAGCATCAATATACAACTTTCTAACTTCGAGATATATGACTTAAACCTCATGACACGACAACTTTAAGATGATCTACTCTCCTTAAAACTTGACATGAAAACGGAAGGTGAACAGCCCTTTGACTCAAAAGAAGTGTATCGACATCAAGAAGGCAATAAGGTTAACTTCGGCCTATTCCCTAAGTTCGATGAGTCTGAAGATGAGTCGGAGGAAATTGAGGAAGAAGAAAAGAAGGAGGGTCGAGAAGAGAAGGGTGCTGATGAGTTAAAGCAAAAAGAGATTGTGTATGATCTTCAAGATGAATCTGAGCCTTGCAACAAAGAGTTGGATTTTGAAAGGTGTCCTTATTCTTAAAAAGAATTGAGGACAATTCTTTTCCAACAAAGGGAGAATGATGTATATCTCCTAGGGCAAGATCTTAATTCTGTGCCATTTTCTTAATTCTGTTATAAATGACAATTTATGGAGTTTTACTTAAACTTCAAAAGGCCTTGCAATCGATAAATGCTTAATTCAAAGCCAATAATTGGACATGAAAGGCATAGATGGCTACCCTAAAGAGATTTGTTTCCAAGCACAAAACATGGTTTTTGTACTTTTGTTTTCCTCAACCTCTAGGAGGTTTAGATCCATTCTTTTGGGTGAGGATGTTAACCAACATCCTTAAATACCAAGCCATGGAATGAGATTCAGGTTAAACCTGGTTTAGCTGGGAGACTACAGGCCCCAAATTACACCATTTCAGTTTAGTCCAGTTTTGACCCTACTGTAAGTTTTAAGTTGATTCATCAGTTTAAACTTAATTAAACTTTGATTTATTTACTAAGAGAGTTTATTAACAGTCTAATAAACTTAATTATGCAATTAAATTAGTTTTAAATCAAGTACTTTTGTCCAAACTTTCAATGGACTCGAAATAGGAGGTCCCGGGTTCAGGCCAGCAACATACCCGGTTCTTGTGAGCTTGATTACTTAGGCCTATTTTATGTATAAGTCAAATATTTTGCCTTGGGCTTGAAGTTCAAGAGGTATCTTTCTAACAAAATAACTCTCAATGCATTTGGACATCATTTTCCTATCCAAATCAGTCTTTAAATCAAAACTGTGTAAACTGTCGGTTGAGATAGAATGAGTCTGGTTTGGTGTATTGCATTCCTTAGACTTATTTTGGGTTTAAGTCCGAAATTTTTGCATATATTGGATACCAGGATGTTATCTACCTGTTCTAATTAATAAGTTCAAGTTAAGTCAAGTGGAAGTTGAAGAACTAGGTCATTTTTGCAAACTGTATAGGTTGGAACGTGGTTTAGGCCAGTATGAGTTTTCTGTCAGTTTGGACCATCAAATGAAGTTGTAAAGGTGTGATTCGACTTAGAGGGGTTACGATACATAAATAAATTTCCAACCATCTATGGCAATCCAAATCATGTCCACATTTTGCATGGGATATGTGTCGTCCAAACAATGCATGCATTCTGCCTGAATCTACCCAGTCGCACCTAATTGGTGCATTTGGGGGTTGATGTCTTTCCAGCCATCCAATTTTGTCCAATCAGCTTGATATGGTATTTAGAGGAGTCTTGCACACAATCATGGAGCAACCAATTGAAGAACCAATGAGGAACATGGAAGGACAGCCAGAAACATCCCCATTGGTCAGCCATAAAGCAAAAGGGAAACTAGTCACTTCACCACTATTCTTCCACATGAGGGAAGCTACTCCCTTGTTTAACTACATGCCTAATATCAAGTTAAGGTTTAAGTTTAATGGTTAACTAGACTCAAGGCTTGCAATTATTTAGGTTAAGAAAGCTTTAAACTTTGCTGTTTTGCAAAGCTAGATTTCAGTTTTGCTTAGCCGTTTTTAATCTAGGTTAAGAGGTTTCTGAACCTTTAAGAAACCTCCTAATATCTCCCTAGGTAGCTTGTACGTGCTCATAAAGGCTTTAGAAGCCTCACATTGTAATCGTCTTATTTTGTCATCTTGAATGAAATTACATTGAGCTTTGCTTCTTGTGAAAACTAAACACTTTACTTGCTTATCTCTAATTAGGCCGATTAGAGCAGTGATAAAGTGAGTCTTAACTCTTAATTAGGTGGCATTTCTATATCCTCATTAAGGTTAAGGGCCCTAAGCTTGTTCTTGGTGGTGTTTTTGAATCCCTGAACAAGCTCAGTTTCTCACTAGATTAGTCTTTGGTGGTGATTTCTGCATCTAATGATTGGTTCAGTTCTAGCCTATATTACCCTTGTTTATAATATTTTTTGGTTTTAGCTTTTACTCTTGAATTGAGTTAAGCTTAACCCTTGAGAGGTACATCAGTTTTGGTGTCAGAGCAAGTTCATCCTTGTGCCAAAAACCCACATATCCACACACTAAAAACACATTAAAAAAAAAAAAAATACAGAAAAACCAAATGCAAAAGTCAGCCCAAAATGCGCCATGTCTCAAAGGAAGTTAGTCAAGATCAAGCATGAACTTGACCTCCTTAGCATCAATATACATCTTTCTAGCTTCGAGATATATGACTTAAACCTTAGGAAACAATAACTTCAAGATGACCTACTCTCCTTAAAACTTGATATGAAAAGGGAAGCTAAACAGCCCTTTGACTCAAAAGAAGTGGATCAACATCAAGAAGGCAATGAGGTTAACTTCAACCTACCTCCTAAGTTCGATGAGTCTGAATATGAACAGGGATTAGCCGAGGAAGACGAAAAGAAGGAGGGTCGAGAAGAGAAGGGTGCTGATGAGTTGAAGCAAAAAGAGATCGAGTATGAGCTTTAACATAAATATGAGTCTTGAAACAAAGAGTTGGATTTTGAAAGGTGTCCTTATTCCCAACGAGAATTGCAGATAGTTCTTTTCCAACAAAGGGAGAATAATGGATATCTCCTAAGGTAAGATCTTAATTCTGAGCCATTTTCTGAATTCGGTGATAAATGGCAATTTATAGAGCTTTACTTAAACTTCAAAAGGCCAAGAAATCAACAATGGCTCAATTCAAACCCTATAGTTGGATATGAAAGGCGTAGATGGCTGCCCTAAACAGTTTTACTTCCAAGCACAAAACACGGTTTTTGTGCTTTCATTTTCCTAAACCTCCAGGAGGTTTAAAGCCATTCTTTTAGGTTAGAATGTTAACTAACATCCTTAATTACCAAGCCATGCCAAGATATTCAAGTTAAACTAGGTTTAGCATGGAGATTACGGGACCTAAATTAAACCGTTTTAGTTTAGGCCATTTCTTGACCCGACTATAAGTTTTAAGTTGATACATCAGCTTAAACTTAATTTAACTTTTATTTATTTGCTATGAGAATTTATTGATATTCTAATAAACTTAATTATGTAATTAAATCAGTTTTAATTTAAGTATTTTTGTCCCAACTTTCAATGAACTCGCAATAGAAGGTCCCGGGTTCAGGCCAGCAACATTCCCGGTTCTTATGAGCATAATTACTTAGGCCTCTTTAATGTATAACTGAAATATATTACTGTGGGTTTGAAGTTCAGGAAGTTATCTTTCCAATAAAACAAGTTTCAATGCATTCGGACTTCATTTGCCCATCGAAGTTAGTCTTTAAATCCAAACTGTGTGAACCATCGGTTGAGACAGAATGAGTCCAGTTTGGTGTATTGCATTCCTTAGACTTCTTTTGGGTTTAAGTTTGAAATGTTTGCATATATTAGATCCCCAAGATGTTATCTACCTGTTCCAATTGATAAATTCAAGTTAATTTAAGTGGAAGTTGAAGAACCAAGTCATTTTCGCAAACTATGCAGGCTGGAATGTGGTTTAGGCCAATCTAAGTTTTCTATGGGTTTAGACCATCAAATGAAGTCATAAATATCTGATTGCACTTGGAGGAGTTAGGAGATAACAATAAATTTCCAATCATATGTGGCAATCCAAACAATGCCTACGTTTTCCATGGGGCATGTGACATCCAAACAATGTCTGCATTCTGCCCGAATCTGCCTGGTTGCACCTAATCGGTGCATTTGGTGGTTGATATCTTTCTAGCCATCCAATCTTGTCCAAGCTGCCTAATATGGTAGTTAAAGGACTCTTGGACACAATCATGGAGCAACCAACTAAAGAACCAATGAGGAATAAGGAAGGATAGTTAGAAACCTTCCCACTAGTCAGCCGTTAAGCACAAGGGGAACTTGTCACTTTACTATTATTCTTCCACATGAATGGCAGCTGCTCCATTGCTTAATTGCATGCCTAATATTAGGTTTAAGTTTAAGTTTAATGGTTAACAAGATTCAAGGATTGTAATTAGCCAGATTAAGAAAGCTTTGTACTTTGTTATTTTGCTTAGCTAGATTTAAGTTTTGCTCATCCGTTTTAAAGCTAGGTTAAGAGGTTTCCTAAATTTGAAGAAACCTCCTAATGTCTCCCTAGGTAGCTTGCACGTGCTTATAAATGCTTTAGAAGCCTCATCTTGTAATCAACTTTTTTTATCATCTTGAATGAAACTACATTGAGCTTTGCTCCTTGTGAAAACCAAACACTTTACTTACTTATCTCTAATTAGGTCGATTAGAGTGGTGATTAAGTGAGTCTTAACTCTTGTTAGGTGGTGTTTTTGTATCCTAATTAAGGTTAAGGGCCCTAAGCTTGTTCTTGGTGGTGTTTTTGCTTCCTTGAACAAGCTTAGTTTCTCACTAGATTTATGTTTAGCAGTAATTTCTATATCCAATGATTAGTTCAGTTCTAGCCTATATTACCCTTGATTGTAATCGTTTTGGGTTTTAACTTTCGCTCTTTAAATGAGTTAAGCTTAACCTTCAAGAGGCACATCAGTTTTGGCACCAGGGCAAGTTCATCCTTATGTATGAAACCCACGCATCCATACGCTAAAAACACAAAAAAAAACCAAATTATAAAAAAAAAACAAATACAAAAGTTAGCCCAAAAGGCGTAATGTCTTAAAGGAAGTTACTCAAGATCAAGCGTGAACCTGACTTCCTTAACATCAATATACATCTTTCTAGCTTCGAGATGTATAACTTAAACCTCCAGACACAACAACTTCAAGATGATCTACTCTCTTTAAAACTTGATATGAAAAGGGAAGCTGATCAGCCCTTTGACTAAAAAGAAGAGGATCAACATCAAGAAGGCAATGAGGTTAGCTTCGACCTACCTCCTAAGTTCGATGAGTCTAAAGATAAACAGGAGGAAATTTAGGAAGAGGAAAAGAAGAAGGGTCGAAAAGAGGAGGGAGTTGAAGAGTTGAAGCAAAAAGAGATTGAGTATGAGCTTCAATATGAATCCGAGTATTGTAACAAAGAGTTAGATTTTGAAAGGTATCCTTATTCTCAACAAGAATAACACCAACAACACCTCCCAGTGTGGGTCCCGCTTTCGCGGGGTCTGGGGAGATCCAGATGTAGGCAGCCTTACCTCTAACGGCATCTCTGCCCGTAGAGAGGCTGATTCCACGAGACCCACAAAAATAAGATTTTTGTGCAAACATTTTGTAGAAGATGGCTTTTGAGAAAATATTAAAAGGAAAAACAGGGGGTCGAAACTAACCAAACCATGGAACAATAAAGCAGAAGAACGGAACATACCTTAGCAGAGGTAGGCAAATGATGAGTAGAAGTGTACACTACCTGTAAATCCCGCGACAACACAGAAACCCACACCCAAACCTACCCTACTGCAACCGAAAGATAACTACAGGGCTGATTATCTGAGATCTAAAACCTTAATCCTATCCCGCCATAGTCTCCTATCCTGAGCCATGTCCTCCTTCAATCCTACAACTTTTAAGTCCTCTCTAATCACCTCATCCAAACTCTTCTTTGGTCGAGCTCTCCCGCTTTTACCTATGGGGGTGTTAATCCTCTCACAGCTCCTCACTGGGGCGTCCACACTCCTTTTCACATGGCCAAACCGTCTAAGTCTTGTTTCTCTCATCTTATCTTCGATGGGGGCCACTTTAACAAAGTCTCTTATCACTTCATTTCTAATTCTGTCCATTCCCGTATAACCACACATCCACCTAATCATCCTCAACTCTGCGACCATCAACCTTTGAACCTGAGTCTTTTTTATTGGCCAACACTCCGAACCATACAGTATAGCAGGTCTAACTACCGTACGATAAACTTTGCCTTTTAGTCGTACCGGCATCCTCTTATCACAAAGCACACCCATGGCCTGCTTTCATTTTTGCAAACCCACTTTTATGCGCTGGTTGATATCTTCGTCAATCTCACCATTCTGCTGAACGATCGAGCCGAGGTATTTAAACTTCTCGACCTTTGGTATCAACAACCCATCAATGGTGACCTCTCCTCCCGCCTCTTCCCTTTCACTAAAACAGCAGTGCGGGTATTCAGTTTTTGATCTACTTACTCTAAAACCTGTAGACTTCAATGCATGCCTCCAACGCTCTAACTTGGCATTAACTCCCTCTCTGGACTCGTCAATAAGAACAATGTCATTTGCGAATAACATACACCATGGTACCTCATTCTGAATCCCTTTTGTAAGCTCATCCATGATCAAAGTGAAAAGGAAAGGGCTTAAAACGGACCCCTGGTGAAGGCCTATACCAACGCAGAAGTCATCGGTAACCCCTCCTGGCATCCTAACCCTAGTTTTACCTTCCTCGTACATATCCTTAATAACTCGAATATACACCGGGGACACTCCTTTCTTTGCCAAGCATCTCCATACCACTTCGCGCGGAACTCGGTCATAGGCTTTTTCGAAATCGATGAACACCAAATGAAAGTCCACTTTTCTATCTCTGTATAATCCCATGAGCCTTCTAAGGAGCTAAATCGCCTCTGCGGTTGACCTGTCAGGTATAAAACCAAACTAGTTTTCTGAAATTGGAATATTCTTCTGCAACCTTCTCTCAATCACCCTCTCCCATAATTTCATCGTGCGACTGAGCAACTTTATGCCCCTATAATTGTTACAGTCTTGAACATCTCCTTTGTTCTTGTACAGTGGGATGACCGTACTAAACCTCCAGTCTCTGAGCATCTTAGTTGTCCTAAGAATAACATTGAAAAGCTCTGTTAGCCACCCTAGGCCCTCTTCACCCAACCATTTCTACACTTCCACTGGTATTTGATCTGGTCCCTCTGCCTTCCCATTGGACATCTTCATTAGGGTCTCTTTAATCTCGTCCTTGCTAATCGGTTCACCCAGTTGAGGGTCATGAGCCGTCTCCCTACTCTCTCGTTCCCTACTTCGGGAAGCTTCCGTTACTTCACCGTTGAGGAGTTTGAAAAAGTATCTTTGCCATCTCCCCTTGATTACAGCATCCTCAGAGAGCACTTTACCATTTTCATCTTTGATACACCTCATGACACCCAAATACCTTGTTCTTCTTTCCCTAGCCTTCGCCAGTTTAAAGACTTCCTTTTCATCTTCCTTGGTCTCCAGTTTTCGATATAACTTATCATAAGCCTTACTCTTAGCTACGGCAACAACTTTTTTGGCTACCTTTTTTGTTGCCTTATATCTACCTCTACTGGTCTCTTTCTCTTCATCTGTTTCACTATTCACGAAAGTCGTGTAAGCTTCCTTTTTCTCTTTGACTTTCTCCTTTACCTCCTCATTCCACCACCAGGCTTCCTTCATTTTGTTACCACCTCTCCTATACGTACCTAGGATTTCCTTAGCTGACTTTCGAATACAATCTGCCATTGCCTTCCATATCTTATCTGCATCCTCTACTTGCATCCAGGCTCCTACTTTGGTGATTCTCTCTGATATTCTCATAGCGTTCTCCTTTGTAAGATTCCACCACTTAACTCCAGGGTCCCCAACACTTCTCTTCTTCCACTTTGAACATTTGAACGTCACATCCAATACTAGCAACCTATGTTGAGTTTCCAAATACTCACTAGGAATCACCTTACAATCCTTACAGAACCTCCGACTATCCACCCTAGTAAGAAAATAGTCAATTTGAGTCTTTCTGGAACCACTCTTAGAGGTCACTAAGTGGTCCTCCTTCTTCTTAAAAAGGGAGTTTACCACCAACAAATCATAGGCAATGGCAAATTCCAGGACAGAAACACCACCATTATTTTTTTCCCTAAAACCAAAACCTCTGTGGGCTGTCTCATACTCGTATGCGTCTACACCAATATGACCATTAAAGTCTCCTCCTATGAAAAGTTTTTCACTCCGGGGTACATCCTGAATTACCATGTCCAGCTCCTCCCAAAATTGCTTCTTGATATCGTCCGACAGTCCTATCTGCAGTGTGTAAACACTAACCACATTTAGGATTTCTGATCCCACCACAACCTTAATGGCCATAATTCAATCACTCTTACGCTTCACTTCAACAACAAAATCAATCAATTCTTACCAACCAGGATGCCAACTCCATTCTTCGCCCTGTTTGACCCTGAGTACCACAGTTTGTACCCATCTACTACTCTAGCTTTAGATCCCACCCATTTAGTCTCTTAAACACAGGCTATGCTAATCCTACATCTATACAAGGACTTAACTAATTCTATAGACTTACCAGTAAGTGATCCAATATTGTAAGATGCCAAGCGCACCTTCCGGAAACCTGCCCCCCTCCCAACCCCAATTCCCCCTGGAGGACTGGCTGGAACTACTACATTGCTCGCCACTTGCTTAAGCTACCCACACCCACTCCCAACAAATAAATAAATATAACTCTAAAGAAATATACTGTAATGATTGAATAAATAAATAAGGTAAATAGATAAATAAATAAATAAATATATGATAGATAATACAACTAAGACTGCAAATAATAATAATATTAACAACAACAACCACAACAACAAATAATAATACTAAAATAATAATGCTAATAACAACACCAAAATTAGTAGAGAAACACTAACAATTTCACTATTAGTAAAGGCTTCAAAATAGGTAAATAATAGCAACAGAATAAAAGATATAGAGGCAATAATAAAATGGAGGCCAGTAATAAAGAAAGCAAGTAATAAAATAAGCAGCCAAAGTAGTACACACTAATTTAAAAGAACAAATTTACACAGAAAAGGAAAGGCTGGAGGATCTGCAGAGCTCCGAATAAAAAAACGAAGACTTGCTTTGCCTTTCTCAGTCCGAAAACAGAGACATGGGGGTAACCACCAACGGCCAGCACCATGCTTCAACACAGAATGCTTCGTCAACTTCGAAGGCCGCTGGGGGCAAGGACTACTATCTACTGTGTTGGGAGTTGACTATTGTTGGAAGACCGTTACAGCAGAAGTCAAACACGACCAGGCGACTAGGTGTTTGGCCGCTACAAGTCTGGCCTATATTGGATGAAAGGATGCTACCTGGGATTTCTAATGTGGCCGGGTGGATGTTGTAGCTTAGGGACGATCGGTTCATGGAAAAACACAACAACGCAGGCCAAAAAAAGGGGGCGCTAGAAACAGGAGAATGAAAGTTGGCTGGGGGTTAACTCACTGCCGACAATGAAGGTGTTGCCACCGATGCGCTGTCCAGTATCTAGTGCTTCAGTCCCCTCTGCCATGGTCTCCCTTGTGTAACGATCTTGATCTTCGTTGCAAAATTGGCTCTCTATACCCGACGACGACCGAGTTGTGTCTAGAGAAACTCGACTCAGTAAATCGAGTGTGAATGAGATTGACCGATTCGGAAGACAAGAGAGAGAGGGAGAGAGAGGAGAAAGCAATTCGCAGAACATACATAATAAAAATGTTGTCAATTCCTTTCTAAGAAAGGGAGAATGATGGATATCTCCTGGGCAAGATCTTACTTCTGAGCTATTTTCTGAATTCTATGACAAATGGCAATTTATAGAGTTTTACTTAAACTTTAAAAGGCCTAGCAATTGACAACGGCTCAATTTGAACCCTATGATTCGATATGAAGGGCGTACCAGGTCGCCTTAAACTGTTTTGGTTCCAAGCATGAAACACGTTTTTTGTGCTTTTGTTTTCCTAAGCCTCCAGGGATTTTAGAGCCATTCTTTTAGGTTAGAATGTTAATCAACATATTTAAATGCCAAGCTATGCAAAGAGATTCAAGTCAAACTAGGTTTAACCTGGAGATTACTGGCCCTAAATTAAACCGTTTCAGTTTAGGCCATTTTTGACCTGACTGTAAGTTTTAAGTTGATTCATCAGCTTAAACTTGATTTAGAATTTGATTTATTTGCTGAGAGAATTTATTGACATTGTAATAATCTTAATTATGCAATTAAATCAATTTTAAATTAAGTATTTTTGTCCAAATTTTCAAAGGACTCCAAACAGAAGTTCCTGGGTTTAGGCCAGCAACATACGTGATTTTTCTGAGCTTAATTATTTAGGCCTCTTTGAGGTTTAAGTAAAATATTTTGCAATGGGTTTGAAGTTCAAGAAGTTATCCTTCCAAAAAAAAGAGTTTCAACTCATTTGGACTTCATTGTCCCATCCAAATCAGCCTTTAAATCCAAATTGTCTAAACCACCAGTTGAGATAGAATGAGTCCACTTTAGGGTATCGCATTCCTTGGACTTTGTTTTGGTTTAGGTTTGAAATTCTTGCATATATTAGATCCCCAAGATGTTTGCTACCTGTTCGAATTGATAAATTTAGGTTATGTCAAGTGAAAGTTGAAGAACTAGGTCATTTTGTCAAACTGTGCAAGCCAAAACCCGGTTTAGACTAGTATGAGTTCTCTGCGGGTTTGGACCCTCAAATGAAGTTATAAATGTGTGATACCACTAGAAGGATTTAGGAGACATCCAGACCTTTTCATCTATATCTGGCAATCCAAATCTTTCCTACGTTTTGCATGGGATATGTGGCGTCCAAACAATGCCTGCATTCTACCTGAATCTGCCCGGTTACACCGAATTAGTGCATTTGGTGGTTGATGTCTTTCCAGCCATCGAATCTTGTCCAAGCAACTTTATATGGTAGTTACAGGAGTATTAGACACAATCATGAAGCAACCAATAGAAGAACCAATAAGGAACAAGGAAGGATAGGCAAAAACATCCCCATTGGTCAGCCGTAAAGCAAAAAAGGAACCAGCCACTTTACTACTCTTCCTCCACATGAGGGCAGCTACTCCGTTCCTTAATTACATGCCTAATATTAAGTTCACGTTTAAATTTACCCCTTAACTAGACTCAAGGATTGTAATTATTTTGATTAAGAAAGCTTTGTACTTAGCTATTTTGTTAAGCTAGATTTCAGGTTTGCTTAGACGTTTTTAAGCTAGGTTAAGAGGTTTCCTACCCTTGAAGAAACCTCCTAATCTCTTCCTAGGTAGCTTGTACATGCTTATAAAGGCTTTAGAATCCTCACTTTGCAATCAGCTTGTTTTATCATCTTGACTGAAATTATATGGAGCTTGGCTCCTTGTGGAAACCAAACACTTTACTTGCTTATCTCTAATTAGGCTGATTAGAGTGGTGATAAAGTGTGTATTAACTCTTGATTAGGTGGTGTTTCTGTATCCTAATTAAGGTTAAGGCCCTAATCTTGTTCGTGGTGGTGTCTTTGTATCCTTGAACAAGCTTAGTTTCTCACTCGATTAGTCTTTGGTGGTGATTTCTGTATCTAATGATTAGTTTAGTTCTAGCCTATATTACCCTTGATTGTGATCTTTTTTGTTTTAGCTTTCACTTTGGAATTGACCTAAGCTTAACCCTTGAGAGGGACATCCGTTTTAGTATTAGAGAAAGTTCATCCTTGTGCCTGAAACCCACGCATCCATACACTAAAAACATAAAAAAAGCCAAATGCAAAAAAACCAAATACAAAAGTTAGCCTAAAAGGTGCCACGTCTCGAAGGAAGTTGCTCAAGATCAAGCGTGAACTTGACTTCCTTAGCATCAATATACATCTCTCTAGCTTCAAGATATATGACTTGAACATCAAGGCACAACAACTTCAACATGATCTACTCTCCTTAAAACTTGATATGAAACGGGAAGCTGAACAGCACTTTGACTCAAAAGAAGTGGATCAACATCAAGAAGGCAATTAGGTTAACTTCGACCTACCTCTGAAGTTTGATGAGTCTAAAGATGAACCGGAGTAAATTAAGGAAGAAGAAAAGAAAGAGGGTTGGGAAGAGAAGGGTGCTGATGAGTTGAAGCAAAAAAAGATTGAGTATGAGCTGAACATGAATCTAGGTCTTCCAACAAAGTGTTGGATTTTGAAGGGCGTCCTTATTCTCAACAAGAATTGAGGACAATTTCTTTCTAACAAAGGGAGAATGATAGATATCTCCTAGGGCAAGATCTTAATTGTGAGCCATTTCCTGAATTATGTGATGAATGAAAGCTTATGGAGTTTTATATAAACTTCAAAAGGCCTAGCAATCGGCAATGGCTCAATTCAAACCCCATGATTGGATATGAAGGGCGTAGATGGCTGCCCTAAAAAGTTTTGTTTCCAAGCACAAAGAACGATTTTTGTGCTTTTGTTTTCCTAAACCTCTAGGAGGTTTAGAGCCATTCTTTTGGGTTAGGATGTTAACCAACATCCTTAAATGCCAACCATGCAAAGAGATTTAAGTTAATCCAGGTTTAGCATGGAGATTACAGACCCTAAATTAAACCATTTCAATTTCAGCCATTTTTGACCTGGCTGTAAGTTTTAAGTTAATTCATCAGCTTAAACATAATTTAACTTTATTTATTCGCTAAGAGAGTTTATGGACATTCTAATAACCTTAATTATGCAATTAAATTAGTTTCAAATTAAGTATTGGTGTCCAAACTTTCAAGGGACTCAAAACAGAAGGCCTCCGGTTCAAGCTAACAACATACCTTATTTTCGTGAGCTTAATTGCTTAGGCCTCTTTCATATATAAGTCAAATATTTTATAATAGGTTTGAAGTTCAAGAAGTTATCTTACCAAGAAAACAAGTTTCAGCTTGTTTCGACTTTATTTGCCCATACAAATAAGTCTTTAAATCCAAACTGTCTAAACTACTGGTCGAGACAGAATGAGTCCGGTTTGGTGTATTGCATTCTTTAGACTTCTTTTGGTTTGAGTTAGCACACTTTGCATATATTGGATCAACAAGAGGTTATTTACCAGTTCCAATTGATAAATTCAATTTAAGCCAAGTGGAAGTTGAAGAACCAGGTCATTTTTGCAAACCGTGTAAGCCAAAACCTGGTTTAGACTAGTCTAAGTTTTCTATAGGTTTAGACCCTCAAAATGAAGTTACAAATGTGTGATTCCACTTGAAGGAGTTAGGAGACATTAGGAAATTTTCATCCATATATGGCAATCCAAATTATGCCCACGTTTTGCATGGGATATATGTCATCCAAACAGTACCTGCATTCTACCTGATTCTGCCCAGTTGCACCTAATTGGTGCATTTGGTGGTTGATGTCTTTTCAGCCATCCAATCTTGTCCAAGTAGCTTGATATGGTAGTTAAATGAGTCTTGGATAAAATCATGGAGCAACCAATTTAAGAACTAATGAGGAAAAGAAAGGATACACCGAAACATCCCCATTCATCAGCCATAAAGTAAAAACGGAACAAGCCACTTTACTGCGATTCTTCCACATGAAGACAACTGCTCGCTTGCTTCATTGC
The DNA here is from genome assembly GCA_029747015.1 of Carnegiea gigantea. Classification (NCBI taxonomy): domain Eukaryota; kingdom Viridiplantae; phylum Streptophyta; class Magnoliopsida; order Caryophyllales; family Cactaceae; genus Carnegiea; species Carnegiea gigantea. The sequence continues at coordinate 70,648 of JAKOGI010002775.1, forward strand.
ATGCCTAATATTAAGTTTAAGTTTAATGGTTAACTATACATAAGCATTGTAATTAGTTTGATTATGAAAGCTTTGCACTTTGTTATTTTGCTAAGCTATATTTCAGTTTTGCTTAGCTTTTTTTAAGCTAGGTTAAGAGGTTTCCTAACCTTGAAGAAACCTCCTAATCTCTCCCTAGGCAGCTTGTACGTACTTATAAAGGCTTTAGAAGCCTCACTTTTTAATCAGCTTGTTTTATCATCTTGAATGAAATTACGTTGAGCATTTCTCCCTATGAAAGCCAAACTCTTTACTTGCTTATCTCTAACTAGGCCAATTAAGGTGGTGATCAAGTGAGTCTTAACTCTTGATTAGGTGGTATTTCTGTATCCTAATTAAGGTGAAGGGCCATAAGCTTGTTCTTCGTGGTGTTTTTGTATCCTTGGACAAGCTTAGTTTTGCACTAGATTAGTCTTTGGTTGTGATTTTTGTATCCAATGATTAGTTCAGTTCTAGCATATATTACCCTTGATTTTAATCTTTTTTGGTTTTAGCTTTCACTCTGGAATTGACCTAAGGCTAACCCTTGAGAGGCACATCAGTTTTGGCATCAGGGCAAGTTCATCCTGGTACCTAAAACCCATGCATCCATTCCCCAAAAACATTAAAAAAACCAAATACAAAAGTTAGCCCAAAAAGTGCTACATATCAAAGGAAGTTGCTCAAGATCAAGCATAAACTTGACTTCCTTAGCATCAATATACATCCTTCTAGCTTCGAGATATATGACTTAAACCTCAAGACACAACAACTTCAGGATGATCTCCTCTCCTTAAAACTAGATATAAAAAGCGAAGCTGAATAGCCCTTTAACTTAAAAGAAGTGGATCAACATCAAGAAGACAATGAGGTTAACTTCAACCTACCTCCTAAGTTTAATGAGTCCAAAGATGAACAGGAGGAAATTAAGGAAGGTGGAAAGAATGATGGTTGAGAAGAGAAGGGTGATGATGTGTTGAAGCAAAAAGTGATTGAGTATGAGCTTCAACATGAATTTAAGTCTTGCAACAAAGAGTTGGATTTTGAAAGGTGTCCTTATTCTAAACAAGAATTGAGGACAGTTCTTTTCCAACAAAGCGAGAATGATGGATATCTCATAGGGCAAGATCTTAATTGTGAGCAATTTCCTGAGTTCTGTGATAAACGTAAATTTATGGAGTTTTACCTAAACTTCAAAAGGATGAGCAATTGACAATGGCTCAATCCAAACCCTATGATTAGATATGAAGGGCATGGATGGCTGCCCTAAATAGTTTTGTTTCCAAGCGCAAAACATGATTTTTGTGCTTTTGTTTTCCTAAACCTTCGGGAGGTTTAGAGCCCTTCTTTTTGGTTAGGATGTTAACCAACATTGTTAAATACCAACCCATGCAAAGAAATTCAAGTTAAACAAAGTTTACCATGGAGATTACATGTCGTAAATTAAACCATATTAGTTTAAGCCATTTTTGGCCCGGCTGTAAGTTTTAAGTTGATTCATCAGCTTAAACTTAATTTCACTTTAATTTATTTGCTAAGAGAGTTTATCGACATTCTAATAAACTCAATTATACAATTAAATCAGTTTTAAATTAAGTAATTTTTGCCCAAACTCTTAATGGACTCAAAACAGAAGGTCTTGGGTTCAGGCTAGCAACATACCTAGTTTTTATGAGCTTAATTATGTAGGCCTCTTTGATGTATAAGTAAAATATTTTACAACGGGTTTAAAGTTCAAGAAGTTATCTTTCCAACAAAACAAGTTTTAGCTCATTTGGACTTCATTTGCCCATCCAAATTAGTCTTTAAATCTAAACTGTCTAAACTGTCGATTGCGATAGAATGAGTCTGGTTTGGTGTATTGCATTCCTTAGACTTCTTTTGGGTTTAATTCTCCACATTTTGCATATATTGGATCCCCAAGATGTTAACTACCTTTTTCAATTGATAAATTCAAGTTGATCAAATGGAAGTTAAAGAACCAGGTCATTTTTGCAAACCGTGCAGGCCGAAACCTAGTTTACACTAGTCTGAGTTGTCTCTGGGTTGGACCCTCAAATGATGTTATAAATGTGTGATTCCATTGGAAGGAGTTAAGAGACATCCAGAAATTTCTATCCATATGTGGCAATCCAAATCATGCCCAAATTTTGTGTGGTATATATGGCGTCCAAACAACGCCTGCATTATCCCTGAATCTGCTCGGTTGCACCTAGTTGGTGCATTTGGGGCTTGATGTCTTACCAGCCATCCAATCTTGTCCAAGTAGCTTGACCTGGTAGTTAAAGGAGTCTTGGACACAATCATGGAGCAATCCACATGAGGGCAGCTGCTCCCTTGCTTGATTACTTGCGTCATATTAAGTTTTAGTTTACGTTTAATGATTAACTAGACTCAAGGATTGTAATTAGTTTGATGAAGAAAGCTTTGTACGTTGTTATTTTGCCAAGCTGAATTTTAGTTTTACGTAGCCATTTTTAAGTCAGGTTAAGAGGTTTCCTAACCTTGAAGAAACCTCCTAATATCTCCCTAGGCAGCTGGGACATTCTTACAAATGCTTTAGAAGCCTCAATTTGTAATCAGCTTGTTTTATCATCTTGAATGAAATTACATTGAGCTTTGCTCCCTGTGAAAGCCAAACACTTTACTTGCTTATCCCTAATTAGGCCGATTAGAGTGGTGACCAAGTGAGTCTTAGCTCTTGATTAGGTGGTGTTTCTGTATCCTAATTATGGTTAAGGGCCCTAATCTTATTCTTAGTGGTGTTTTTATATCCTTGAACAAGCTTAGTTTCTCACTAGATTAGTCTTTAGTGGTGATTTCTGTATCCAATGATTAGTTTAGTTCTAGCCTATATTACCCTTGATTGAAATCTTTTTTGGTTTTAGCTTTCACTATTGAATTGAGTTGAGCTTAACCCCTAAGAGGCACATCAGTTGTGGTATCAGAGTAAGTTCATCCTTGTGTCTGAAACCCCGCATCCATACACAAGAAACACAAAAAAAAACAAAAAACAAATACAAAAAAACCAAATACAAAAGTCAGCCTAAGAGGTGCCATGTCTCAAAGGAAGTTGCTCAGGATCAAGCTTGAAGTTGACTTCCTTAGCATCAATATACATCTTTCTAGCTTCAAGATGTATGACTTAAACCTCAAGACACAACAACTTTATGATGATCTAGTCTCCTTAAAACTTGATATGAAAAGAGAAGTTAAACAGCCATTTGACTCATAAGAAGCAGGTTAACATCAAGAAGGCAATGAGGTTAACTTCGACCTACCTCCTAAGTTCGATGAGTCTAAAGATGAACAACAAGAAATTGAGGAAGAAGAAAATGAGGGTCAAGAAGAGAAGGGTGCTGATGAGTTGAAGCAAAAAGTGATTGAGTAAGAGCCTCAATATGAATCTGAGTGTTGCAACAAAGAGTTGGATCTTGAAATGTGTCCTCATTGTGAACAAGAATTGAGGACAATTCTTTTCCAACAAAAGGAGAATGATGGATATCCCCTGGGGGAAGATCTTAATTCAGTGCCATTTTTTGAATTTTATGATAAACGGAAATTTATGGAGTTTTACTTAATCTTCAAAAGGCCTAGCAATCGACAATGGCTCAATTCAAACCCTACGATTGGATGTGAAGGGTGTAGATGGCTGCCCTAAACAGTTTTGTTTCCAAGTGATTTTTGTGTTTTCGTTTTCCTACACCTCTAAGAGGTTTAGAGCCAACCTTTCCGACTACGATGTTAACCAACATCCTTAAATACCAAGCCATGCAAAGAGATTCAACTTAAACCAAGTTTAGCATGGAGATTACAAGCCCTAAATTAAACAGTTTCAGCTGATTTAGACTTCATTTACCATCCAAATCAGTCTTTAAATCCTAACTGTCTAAACTGTCGATTGAGATAGAATGAGTCCGATTTGGTGTATTGTATTCCTTAGACTTGTTTTGGGTTTAAATCTGCACTTTTTGCATATATTAGATCCCCAAGATGTTATCTGCCAGTTCAAATTGATAAATTCAAGTTAAGACAAGTGCAAGTTGAAGAACTAGGTCATTTTTGCAAACCGTGTAGGCCGGAACTTAGTTTAGACTAGTCTGAATTTTCTATGGGTTTGGACCCTTAAATGAATCTACCTAAATCTGCGCAGTTGCACCTAATTGGAGCATTTGGTGGTTGATTCCTTTCCAGTCATCCAATCTTATCCAAGCAGCTTAATATGGTACTTAAAGGAGTCTTGGACACAATCACGGAGCAACCAATTGAGAGACCAATGAGGAAAAAGGAAGGACAGGCAGAAACGTCCCCATTGGTTAGCTCTAAAGCAAAAAGGGAACCAGCCACTTTACTGCAATTCTTCCACCTGAGGGCAGCTGCTCCCATGCTTAATTGCATGCCTAATATTAAGTTTAATGGTTAACTAGACTCAAGGATTGTAATTAGTTTGAATAGGAATGCTTTGTACTTTGCTATTTTACTAAGCTATATTTCTTTTGCTTAGCCGTTTTTAAGCTAGCTTAAGAGCTTTCCTAACCTTAAGGAAACCTCCTAAGCTCTTCCTAGGCAGCTTATGCGTGCTTATGAAGGCTTTAGAAGCCTCACCTTGTAATCAGCTTGTTTTATCATCTTGAATGAAATTATGTTGAGCTTTGCTCCTTGTGAAAACCAAGCACTTTACTTGCTTATCTCTAACTAGGCCTATTATAGTGGTGATCAAGTGAGTCTTAACTCTTGATTAGGCGGTGTTTCTGTATCCTAATTAAGATTAAGGGCCCTAAGCTTGTTCTTGGTGGTGTTTTTGTATCCTAGAACAAGGTTAGTTTCTCACTAGATTAGTCTTTGGTGTTGATTTCTATATCTAAGGATTAGTTTAGTCCTAGCCTATATTGCCCTTGATTGTAATCTTTTTGGGTTTTGGTTTTCACTCTTGAATTAAGCTAAACTTAACCTTTGAGAGGCATATCAGTTTTGGTATAAGAGAAAGTTTATCCTTGAACCTGAAACCCATGCATCCATGCACTTAAAACACAAAAAAACCAAATGCCAAAGTCAGCCCAAAAGGCGCCCTATCTCGAAGGAAGTTACTTAAGGTCAAGTGTGAACTCCACTTCCTTAGCATCAATATAAATCTTTCTAGCTTTGAGATATATGACTTAAACCTCCGGACACAACAACTTCAAGATGATCTACTCTCCTTAAAACGTAATATGAAAAGAGAAGCTGAACCGTGCTTTCACTCAAAATGAGTGAATCCACATCAAGAAGGCAATGAGTTTAACTTCGACCTACCTCCTAAGTTCAATGGGTCCGAAGATGAACCCGAGGAAATTAAGGAAGAAGAAAAAAAGGAAGGTCGAGGAGAGAATAATGCTGATGAGTTAAAGTGAAGAAAGATTGAGTATGAGCTTCAACATGAATCTGAGTCTTGCAACAAAGAGTTGGATTTTGAATGGTGCCCTTATTCTCAACAAGAATTGAGGATAATTTTTTTCCAACAATGGGAGAATGATGGATATCTCCTAGGGCAAGATCTTAATTCTAAGCCATTTCCTGAATTCTATGATAAATGAAACTTTATGAAGTTTTACTTAAACTTCAAAAGGCCTTGCAATTAACAATGGCTCAATTCAAACCCTATGATTTGATATGAAGGGCGTAGATGGTTGCCCTAAATAGTTTTATTTCCAAGCACAAAACACGAATTTTATGCTTTCGTTTTCCTAAACCTCCAGGAGGTTTAGGTCCACTCTTTTTGGTTAAGATGTTAACCAACATCGTTAAATAGCAAGCCTTGCAAAGAGATTCAAGTTAAACCACGTCTAGCAATGAGATTACAGGCCCCAAATTAAATCATTCCAGTTTAGGCCATTTTTGACCTGACTGTGAGTTTAAGTTGATTCATCAGCTTAAACTTAATTTAACTTTAGTTTATTTGCTAAGAGAGTTCACTAACATTATAATAAACTTAATTATACAATTAAATCAGTTTTAAGTTAAGTATTTTTGTCCAAACTTTTAATAGACTCAAAACAGAAGGTCCCAGGTTCAGGCCAGCAATGTACCTGGTTTTTGTGAGCTTAATTACTTAGGCCTCTTTGATTTATAAGTCAAATATTTTGCAACGGCTTTTAAGTTAAAGAAGTTATCTTTCCAAGAAAATAAGTTTCAGCTCATTTGGACTTCATTTGCCCATCCAAATCAGTCTTTTAATTCGAACTGTCTACACTGTTGGTTCAGGCAGAATGAGTCCGATTTGGTGCATTGCATTCCGTAGGCTTCTTTTGGGTTTAAGTCTGCACTTTTTTCATATATTGGATCCCCAAGATGTTATATACGTGTTCCATATCATAAATTCAAGTTAAGTGGAAGTTAAAGAACTAGGTCATTTTCGCAAACCATGCAGGCTCGAACCTGGTTTAGAATAGTCTGAGTTTTCAGTGGGTTTTGACCATCAAATGAATTTATAAATGCGTAATTCCCCTTGGAGGAGTTAGGAGACATCTAGAACTTTCCAACCACATTTGACAATGCAAATCATACCCATGTTTTGCATAGGATATGTGGCGTCCAAACAATGCCTGCATTCTGCCTGAATCTGCCTGTTGCACCTAAATGGTGCATTTGGTGGTTGATGTCTCCCCAGCCATCCAATATTGTCCAAGCTATTTGATATGGTAGTTAATGGAGTCTTGGACACAATCATGCAGCAACTAATTGAAGAACCAATGACGAACAAGGAAGGATAGGCAGAAACATGCCCTTTGGTCAGCAGTAAAGCAAAAAGGGAACCAACCACTTTACACCTATTCTTCCACATGAGGGCAGCTGCTCCCTTGCTTAATTGCATGGCTAATATAAAGTTTAAGCTTAAGTTTAATGGGCAACTAGACTCAAGGATTGTAATTAGTTTGATTGAGAAAGCTTTGTACTTTACTGTTTTGCTAAGCTAGATTTCAGTTTTGCTAAGCTAGATTTCAGTTTTGCTGACCTGTTCTTAAGCTAGGTTAAAAGGTTTCCTAACCTTGCGGAAACCTGCTACTCTCTCCCTAGGAAGCTTGTATGTGCTTATAAAGGCTTTAGAAGCCTCACTTTGTAATCAACTTGTTTTATCATCTTGAATGAAATTACATTAGGCTTTGCCCCTTGTGAAAACCAAACACTTTACTTGCTTATCTTTAATTAGGCCGATTAGAGTGGTGATTAAGTAAGTCTTAAATCTTGATTAGGTGATGTTCCTGTAGCCTAATTAAGGTTAAAGGCCCTAAGCTTATTCTTGGTGGTGTTTTTGTATCTTTGAATAAGCTTAGTTTCTCACTAGATTAGTCTTTGGTGGTGATGTCTGTATCTAAAGAGTAGTTTAGGTCTAGCCTATATTACCCTTGACTGTAATCTTTCTTGGTTTTAGCTTTCAGTCTTGAATTGAGTTAAGCTTAACCCTTTATAGGCACATCAGTTTTGGTATCAGAGCACGTTCATCCTTATGCCTGAAACCCATATATCCACACACTAAAAACACCCCAAAAAAAAAAAAAAACCAAATACAAAAGGCACCTACAAGGCACCATGTCCCAAAGGAAGTTACTCAAGATCAAGCATGAACTTGACTTCCTTAGGATAAAGATGCATCTTTCTAGCTTCGAGATATATGACTTAAACCTCTAGATAAAACAACTTCAAGATGATCTACTCTCCTTAAAACTTGATGTGAAAAGGGAAGCTGAAGAGCCTTTTGACTTAAAAAAAACTGGATCAACATCAAGAAGGCAATGAGGTTAACTTCGACCTACCTCCTAAGTTCGATGAGTATGATGATGAATAGGAGCAAATTAAGGAAGAAGAAAAGAAGGAGGTTCGAGAAGAGAAGGGTGCTGATGAGTTGAAGCAAAAAGAGACTGAGTATGAGCTTCAACATGAATCTGAGTCTTGCAACAAAGAGTTGGATTTTGAAAGGGGTCCTTATTCTCAACAAGAATTGAAGACAATTCATTTCCAACAAACGGAGAATAATGGATATCTCCTAGGGTGAGACCTTAATTCTGAGCCATTTTCTGAATTCTGTGATAAATGACAATTTATGGACTTTTACTTAAAATGCAAAAGGCGTAGCAATCGACAATGGCTTAATTCAAACCCAATGATTGGATATGAAGGGCAGAGATGGCTGCCCTAAACAGTTTTGTTTCCAAGTGCAAAACACAGTTTTTGTGCTTTCATTTTGCTAAAACCTCTAGGAGGTCTAGAGCCATGCTTTTAGGTTAGGATGTTAACCAACATCCTTAAATACCAAGCCATGCAAAGAGATTTATGTTAAACCAGGTTTGGTATGGAGATTATACCCCTAAATTAAACCATTTTAGTTTGGGGCATTTTTGATCTGACTATAAGTTTTAAGTTGATTTGTTAGCCTAATCCTAATTTAACTTTGATTTATTTGCTAAGAGAGTTTATTGACATTCTAATAAACTTAATTATGCAATTAAATCAGTTTAAAATTAAGTAGTTTTGCCCAACCTTTCGATGGAATCAAACCAGAAGATATCGGGTTCAGGCCAGCAACATATCTGGTTTCAGCTCATTTGAACTTCATTTGCCCATCCAAATCAGTCTTTAAATCCAAACTGTCTAAACTATCGATTGAGACAGAATGAGTCCCGTTTTGTGTATTGTATTCCTTAGAATTTGTTTAGGTTTACGCTTGAAGTTTTTTTACATATCTTAGATACCCATGATTTTATATGCCTGTTCCAATTAATAAATTCAAGTTAAGTAAGGAAGGACTTAAAGAACCAGATCATTTTTACAAACCATGCAGGCTAGAACCTCCTTTAGACCAGTCTGAGGTTTCCATGGGTTTGGACCATCAAATGATGTCATAAACATGTGATTCAAGTTGGAGGAGTTAGGAGACATCAAGAACTTTTCAACCATATATGGCAATACAAATCATGCCCATGTTTTGCATGGGATATGTGGTGTCCAAACAACGCCTGCATTGCCCCTAAATCCGCTCGGTTGCACCTAATTGGTGCATTTGGTGGTTGATGTCTTTCGAGCTATCCAATCTTGTCCAAGCAGCTTGATATGCCAGTTAAAGGAGTATTGGACACAATCATGGAGCAACCAATTGAAGAACCAATGAGGAACAAGGAAGAATAGGCAGAAACATCCCTATTGGTCAGTAGTAAAGCAAAAAGGGAACTAACCACTTTACAACACTATTCTTCCACATGAGGGCAGCTGCTCCCTTGCTGAATTGCATGCCTAATATTAAGTTTAAGCTTATGTTTATGTTTAATGGTTAACTAGACTCAAGGATTGTAATTAGTTTGATTAAGAAAGCTTTGTGCTTTGTAGTTTTGCTAAGCTAGATTTCAGTTTTGCTTAGCCATTTTTAAGCTAGGTTAAGGAGTGTCCTGGCCTTGAAGAAACCTCCTAATCTCTTCCTTTTTAGCTTGTATGGGCTTATGAATAGAAGCCTCACTTTGTACTGTTTATGATCTTGAATGAAACTACATTGAGCTTTGCTCCTTGTGAAAACCAAATACTTTACTTGCTTATCTCTAATTAGGCCAATTAGAGTGGTGAACAAGTCAAGTCTTAAACTTGATTAAGTGGTGTTTTTGTACCCAAGTTTTAGGTTTAGTTCTATCTTTCACTCCATTTTCTGTTTCGGGTTCCATTGAACTAAGGTGAAGCACTTCGTGTACTTAGCTTCTCACTCGCATTCCCTTACTTGTGAGTTGAGTTCATTGAGCTTTCCATCATCATGTGTATAATATGATATTTGGGTCACTGGGTGGTTTGTTAGTTAAATGCGTACAGTTTTCTCTTATGTATATGTAATTATATTTTAAAACTTCTAAAAGATTTTACTTTTTTCTTTTTCTTTTTCTTTTCTTTTTCAAATATTTTATGGTTATATCCTTTATAAACCCTCACGAGATCACACTCATCCATTGAGGGGAACCTAGGGGTTTAAAGGGCTTGTTGCACGCTCTAAGTGCAATCGTGATTCCTAACAAAGTGAGTTAGGTGCCTTAGCTATACTTTTTTTAATTTTCTTTTACTCGAGGATGAGCAAAATCTTGGTGTGGGGATATTTGTTTATCCACCAAATCTGCTAAATTTTATACTACTATTCACCTAGATTTGAGTTATCTTTGAGCTTATTTTGTGCTTGATTCGGGCTAAACCTTCGCATGCCCATAAGATGGAATAAATTTACCTATAGCTACAGTTGTTGCAAATACCCACCTATCGAATCCGAAAAAGGGTAAGTCCTAAATGCGTGAATTCTGCATTTGTGATTCGTCAGAGCTCCTAAGATTTCCATTCCCGAGAAAGACCTCACATTTCCCCAGAAAAATCCTGACTTAGCTTTATAGAGGCCTAGTCAGACCCTTCTTCCAAACATTTTTGCCGATTTGAGCGTCAAAGGGGTGTTCCTCGGATCTAGCATCCGGGGTGCCTTCTTAGTGGTTCGGAGATACGAAGAGTGGGGCTCAAGCATGGCTCGTCCACCATCACCTCAGCTCGAGCGTCACCCCTTGAGAAAAGCTTTATACAAAAACGGATTGGCATCGTCTGTGGGGAGGAGTGGTGAATGATGGTAGTAAACGATGCCACCTGAGCCGAATTAGGAGAGACAAAAATCCTATGGTCGACGTATCAGAGGCTCACGTGGTATATGACGCCTTTGAGAGCTCTAAGGCAACCCCTAAATAGTCGGACAACGATCAACAGAAACGGAAGCGTACATTACTATGGATGCCTTAAGAAACTTCATGGCCACCGTAACTGATTTCCTGCTGCAGCAGGTGGATCAGTAGGTGGAGAGGACAATGTAAACCGCGCGTTCTATGATAGGACTGCCAGTGTTCGACTAGAAGCCCACTAAGGGGTGTAAACTCTCCTTGAGAGTGAACCACGCTGGGCCATAGCATGAAGATAACAGTCTTCGGGATGTCTCTCGGCCCCTCGGCCAGTGAACAGACATGGGAAGAACACCATGACCGCACAGCATTAATGGACGCTCGACAGATCATTCGGGCTCGACAAGCCCTTTAGACGACCCGATCTGATGTAGCACTGCCTAAGACAGCATCCATGCCATAAGCCACCCACTCCCGACGTACTGCCTAGTTTGAAGAGCAAGAGCAAACCTCATGGCCCTGGGGGGAAACTTGTGAAAGAGGGCGTACCCCTGAGCGGCTCCTGGATCAGGAATGCACACGCAACTCACCGGCTTGTAAACACTGGTGTCACAGCTAGGACCTAACGAGAGTTGGTGGTCATGGCGTAGCCTACCAAGGATTGACCTCCATCGCCAGGACAGGTGTGCGGCCGGGCTCAATGCCATTTGTCACACCCTTCAGCTCTTAGGTCATCAATTCACCATGACCAGGGAAGGTGAAGATGCAAACCTAAATTGTATAATGGAACCACGGGCCCTGAGGAGCACTTGGGGATGTCTAAGGCCCAAATGTATGTTTAGGATGCGGATGATGCCGCCCATTGTTGGTATTTCCATGTCACCCAAAGGGGGTAGCACATGCTTAATTCAACTACCTTGCCCTTGGAAGTGTCACCTGCTTGCAGGATTTAGTAGATCTATTTATTGGCCAATTCATTTCTAGTTGCGAGGAAAGGTGGACCATCATTCACCTATTCAAAATCAAGCAAGACCCACAAGAGTTGCTGGCTGAAGTCGTAAAGAGATTTCACTAAGAGGGCATTATAATACCCAACCTAGAGGATAGAGTCGCATACACCTCTTTCCTCAATGGCTTGAAAAATGGGTGGTTCAAATTCTCCTTGGTCGAGCAAAAGGAAGTCTCCTTGACGGAGGCTCTAAGAAAGGCGGCTAACCTCATTCAGGCCACCAAGATCTATGCGGGTGTGACGGACGGCCCCAGGAACATTAAGGCATGGGAAAACAAGAACCCATCGCATGGAGAAAAAAGGCAGAGAAGCGAGGCTCGGAACTTATGTTTCACTTCAGACCCATGGAGCATACTCATGGAGATCAAAGGGCATCCCATACTGAGAAAACCATGGCGCATGACCGTAGCTCTGAAGTTGCACGATGTACAAAAGTATTGCAAGTTCTATGTGGTGTGGAGAACTCAAGAAGGCCCTCCATGAACTTGCTGACAAAGGGTAGATAGACCAGTTCTTGAAGAGAGGCCCAAGAGCCTTCTATAAGGACCCCTTCTGGGTACATGAAGAACCATGAGAAGAAGAGTGCTCCATAGAGATCATGGATACCATAGTTGGGCTGCACGCAGAGGGCATCTCCCACGTTACATGCAAGGTACAGATGCAAGGAACCCAGCAGCTTATGATAACTAGTCGTGGGAGCTCCACAACTATTCCCACCATGGTCTTCGATGCCTAGGGAGGTTGTTCCTTTACCTATCTTTACAACGACCTGATGATTATTGAGCAAAAAGTGACCAACGCCCTTGTGTACCAAATCCTAGTTGACATTGGGAGTTCAGCCGATGTCATCATGTGGGAGTGCCTTAAGAAACTGAAATACCCCGAAAAATAATTCACACCCTTTACGCACCTAATCCTGTGCTTCAGCAGGCAGGAGGTAGCCCCTGTAGGTGTGATTTACCTCCCCCTATGATTCGGGGATAAGACTAAGTTCAGACACTTAGAAGTGGACTTTCTAGTTGTGGGCATTCCAATGGCGTGCAACGTTATTTTGGGACGGCCGACCATACACAAGGTTAAAGCTGTCACTGCCTCTGACTTCCTATAAATTGAGTACGAGGCCGACGATTATAGCATTGGGAAACATTTTAGGGACTAACACACTTATCGAGAATGCTACTTAGTCAGCATAAAGCTATTAGTGAAGCGTCAGGACATGCAGGGGTCTGCAACACAGCACCCACCGTTGAAGAAGCCCCGCGTCACGTCCCCTGCCACGACGGAGGCATTGTAATCTCCACTGTTGGCTCGACAGACTCGAAGCATCCACATCCAGAGACCGTCGATGACCTGGAAACCGTATAATCAGAGGAAGAGCATCCAAACTGAACAGTCCAGGTGAGGAGGGAACTGACCGAACTAACATGCCATGCACTTGTCAAACTCTTGCGAAACTATAAGGACGTTTTTCCTTTTATCCCAGAGGAGATGCCCTACATAGACCCGGCGATCATGGAGCACTGCCTAAATATGGACCCGGCCTATAAGCCTGTGGCACAAAAGAAGGGACATATGGAAACCAAGTGAAGTATGGCTGTAACAACGGGAAGTATAGAAGCTATTGGATGCGAGCTTTATCCTAGAGTGTCACCCCGAGTGGATTTCAAAATGCGGTGCTACTTAAAAAATCTAATGGATCCTGGCAGATGTGCATAGACTTCATTGATTTGAATAAGGCTTGCTCCAAAGATAGCTACGTTCTACCAAATATATGCAAGTTGGTGGACGTTAGGATGGGACATGCCATGCTAAGCGTCATGGATGCCTTTTTCAGCTATCATTAGATCCCACTCCGTTAGGAGGATGAGGAAAAGATGGACTTTGTAATTGATCGAGGGCTGTATGGCTACAAGATTCTGCCTTTTAGAGTAGAGAATGCTAGAGCCACCTATCAGAGGCTACTGAACAAGATTTTTGAGCTCCTCATTGGAAAGAACTTCGAGGTTTATGCAAATAACATGATCGTTAAGAGCGTACAGAATGACGGGCACGTTACTGATCTACAGGGGACGTTCCAAGTCCTCCAATATTATGTCATGAAGCTTAACCCTCAAAAAGTGTCTTTCTGGGGTCCGATCAGGAAAATTCTTGGGGTTCATGATCAGTAGCCAGCGAAACGTCAAGGATGTTCAACTCTTAACTGGATGTATCACGACCTTGGGCCGTTCCACGTCCAAAGCGGCTGATAAGTGTCAGGCTTTCTTTCGAGTCCTTTGGAAACATGCACACTTTAAGAGAAAACATGAGGCAGACGGTGCATTTTAGTCATTGAAGGCATACTTGGCTCGCTTGCCTAAGATAGCCAGCCCAGTGCCAGGGGACCCTCTGCTCTCATACCTGGCCGTTTAGGAGCAGGCAATAAGTGTCATCCTGGCGGTGGAGCAGGAGACAGAGTAAATTCCTGTTTACTACGTGAGCAACACCTTTGCTGGCACCGAATTGAATTACCCTCTAATAAAGAAGTTCGCTTACGCTCTGGTGCTAATAAGACAACAGCTCCACCCATACTTCGAGGCTCAAAAAGCTACAGTCCTCACTGACCAACCTTTGAAGAACGTCCTTTAGAAGGCGCATACGTCAGGCAGATTGCTAAAGTGGGCTATGGAGTTATCCTAGTATGATATCGACTTGAAGGAACGACGGGCGATTGCTGAAAATGCCAACACAGCGTATGAAACTGCACCGGCCGTTGATTCGTGGCACCTATTCATGGATGGGTTATGTACCAAAGACAGAAGTAGGGACAACCTAATCACAGAAACCTCTAAGGTGGATAAGCATGAGCACACTTTAAAATTCATGTTTAAGGCGTCCAACAATGAAGCAAAGTGTGAACCCTTGATAGATGAAATAGATTATGCAATACAAAGCGCGGGAAGACTTTGTTAAGGCCAACTTGGATTCGCAGTTGGTCATCGGCTAACTTATTGGTAAATATGAAACAAAGGATGACACAATAGCGGCCTATGTCCACTGAGTGCAGGAGGCCACCAGTCGATTGAAAAACTTTTCAATAGCTCATATCCTCCAGTCTGAAAATTACCAGGCGGATGCACTGTCCAAACTCACTAGTTCTTATGTTGATGGAAAGCTAAAAAGGATTCAGTGGGAAACACTCATAGAAAGAAGTATTGAACCCTAGGAGGTCTTATGGCTTGATAGAAGCTCCAATTGGATGGACCCAATCAGGACATACCTAGCTGATGCACGCTTCCTATGGATGCCAAGAAGGTTGAACGGGTAAAGAAGTCGGCACAATGGTTGTATGAGAGAATCCTATACTATGTAGGACCATTGCTCTGCTGTATAACTGAGAAGTGCTTAGAGTATACTTCATTTTGGGATCATTTTGTTGCATTTTTAGGGGGAATTATGAACTTCATGTTATAATCTACACTACTATTCCCATTTTATACTTGGGCATGGTTCTTTCTGTGTTTTTCAGGTTTTTATGCCTTTTTGTCTTTGTGACCCCAAATGAGCATGATTTGACTCCCTATGGATGCCCCTAAGTCACCATGCCGTGGCTAGAGAATTTTGAGACAGAGGTAACTACGGATAGTCCATGGTAAAGGCCACGATCCGTGGTGAGCTTGAAATTGCTTGCCTCTTCGTCTTCCATCATCTTGTGCCTGAGGACGCCCGAGTTCATGCTTAAAAAGGGTTTCTCAATTGCAGAAGAAGGAGATCAGGACATTTATCACTCATCTTTATCTCATTTCTATCATTAGTTTTTGGATTTTTAAGTTTTCTTTAGAGCAAGAGAGGGAATTGAAGTAGAAGATTGGCACTTGGGGGCTTGGAGATTGGGAAACCATGGAAGACCACCTTTATTGCTAAGCTTTCTTTCTTTCTAATTTCTTCTTAAACTCTCAATTAGATTTTGTCAATTTCAATTATGTGTGAGTAGTTTTGTTTAATCTAGGGACTTATTAGCCAAAGTAATGATATTGCATTTTAGTTTTCATTATTTATCCTTTATCTAAATTGGTATGATTGAATTCTACCTTGTGAACGAACTGTTCTGAGTAAATTTCTGGCCAGATTTGCTTACTCATACTTGATAGTTGAGTGAAGTGCTGAAAGGAGAAACCCATTTTTGGAACAACAAGTTAGAACTTAATTTAACGATTCTTGAAAGAGAATTATTTGTTACGAGGAAATCCTAGCAATCAAAAATCTATAACCAAGACTAAAAACAAGGACATTTGAAAGAATGTTAATTGGATTACTTTAGGCAATTCAGTTTGTTTTAAAAGAAAAGATTGAATTTTTAGTTCGATTTACCCTCCTTTACATCATTCGGATCTAGGTAAAATGCATATTTAAGTCCAATGATCCAACTCTTTACTAAGCAAAACAATTCCCTACATGTTTTTAATTTGATTAAATTTCCCAATAGTTAAATAGCAATAGTTATAACGACCCATTGAAGTTTGTTTGCTTAGCCATTTATAATAGGTCAAAACTCAATAGATTACATTTAGTCTCTGTGGGAACGACATTTAAATTAAACTACAACAC
>JAKOGI010002776.1:2500-82500 GCA_029747015.1 Carnegiea gigantea
CACTTAAAGTCGAGCCCAAAGACCTCGAACGCACCTCTAGCTTGGAGTGAGGTGGGTGTTTCTCTCCTTCTAAATTATAGTAATTTCAATGAATTTAACGATTTTAGGCAGTGCATATTTAGATTCTAATATTGAATTAGTAATTGGAAGGCTTAGAGTTGAATTAAAGTGAATTACAGAGTTCATGCATGTGATTAACCCTCGATTTTACTAACCGGGTGATTTGAAGAATTGTGGAGCAAACTAGAATCATGTTTGAATGTCGCTGTTTAACCGATTTAATATGTTAATTTCCATTGGTAGTTGATATAAGACCATGCTTGTGAACATTGGTTTTGTGAATTAAACGATTGAAATTATTGTGGTATTGAATCAAGCTTGGTAGTTGGATAGTTTGAGGTAGAACTAATGAGAAATTGAGGTTCTTGTGGTCGTTGTTGTGTGAGGAGAGAGCCTAAGTTGTGATTACCGCAACCGTGTAGATTGCAAGGCCTTGTGTGGCTTATTAGGCAGAATCTGCCGAGTTGAGTTACGAAGTGTTATGAATGTGCAATGTGCGGCCCCTCCCCTTGAAAATGCTAAGTGACGCTATGGGATGACTTTTTAAACTTAGACATCTTTAAGAAGGGTTGTTAAAAGCTTATCTTTCATGATTGGGAATGCTTTTAAATTTCACCAGTTGCCTATTGGTTTGTTAAGTTGTTTATAGCTTAAAAGAAATCATAAATCATCGAACTACTCAATAAGTGACTCAACTGAATAGTCGATATGTTTAGGAAGTTTAAAAGTAAACTAAATGTGAGTTCGAAAATGTTTTAAGGCATTGGTTTTTATATAATTTCTCCTTGTGATTAAAAGGATTTAAGCGTCTTTAAAAAGGACATCTTAAGGTACTCATTATGAAATTCAGCTAACTTGTGTGCTAGCTGCTTGTTCAAGTCTCGGTTGAGTTTCGAGTTACGAGCTAGTAAAATCATTATGAATTTAAGAAGCACTTATGTTGAAAAATTATGAAGAAACCTTATTTGAATCATAAGCGAGCCAAGTATTCTAAGTTTTGAAGAGTAGGAAGCTGAGAATGATTTAAAGTTTTAATTTGCTTAAACACCCTTCTTTGAGTTTGAAAAGGATTTCAAACGAGCAAAATTTAGGCAACTGAATGAGTTTATCACGAAACTTATTTGAGTTATACGCTAGTTTGAATGAGTTTATTGCTTTAAGTTTCAATGAGGTTCAATTACGAATCTAGTTTGATTATTACTTTGTATTTCAATAAGCTTTAATTACGAATCTAGTTTGATCATTACTTTATGTTTCAATAAGCTTCAATTAAGAATCTAGTTTGAATTGAATACTAACTAACTTAAGTTCCAAATGAGTTTCAATTTACGAGTTAGCAAATTTATTATGTTCATAAGAAGCTTTTAAGTTAAGAACGAAATTGATTTCTAAGTTAGCAAACTTATTACGTTTATAAGAAGCTTTTAAGTTAAAAACGAAATTGATTTATGAGTTACCAAATTATTACGTTTATAAGATGCTTTTAAGTTAAAAACGAATGAATTATAAACATTTCAAAAGGTTATGGTCATTTTGTTAAAAAGTAAGATTTGGCGAAGTAAGCAACTAAAAAAAAGAGAAATGAAATATGTTTTGAAGGCTAAGAAGGTGATAGGCGATTGGCCAGACCTTGAGGGTGGGAATTGGACACAAAGATGGCGTGAGCCGTTTCCATCAAAGGTAATGTTGGGAGCTAGATGCAAAGATGGCATGAGCTATTCCCGGGAACTGGACTCAAGATATGACTGTCTTGGTGTGAGTTATCCCTATATATATTATCATGTGTGATGCGTAAGAAAACCTTGAGGGGGACTGGACTCAAAATATAACTATCTTAGAGTGAGCTGTTTCCCCACAGAGGATAATATCGAAGTTAGAGTTACTCTACTAAGATGCATTTTGGTCAAAAATTTATGTACGTATACCCTGGGGATAACATGAGTTGTGAGTGATGACTTCACTTAGGGTGAGTGTAGATCTCTCCTAGCCAGCAAAGTGTGATGATTTTATGCTAAAAGCATTTTTCCTAAGAAGTAACAAAAGCAGTGGCCTTTTCGCTATTTTAAGTATTTCAGAAAAGAAAGATTTTAAGGACCATTACGAGGCCGTATTGAATAAGATCTAAAAAGCTCAACAATGGTCATTAAGGGACCAAGATAAAAGAGATTTCCTTTTTAAGAATGTGATCCTCAAGAGCTAAGTAAAGTTTTTTCAAGAAAAGAAAGAAATCCTTCAAATGTGCATATCCTGCACATATTTTATGAATGAGTTTCCATGTGTAGTTTAAATGAAGTTTCAAACGAAGTATGGTTATATCCTAGTAATGCATCAAAACTTTAAGCTTTCAAATATGCATACCCTGAGAAAGAAAGTTTCTTACCAAGTCTTTCTTACTAATATAAGTATTTCAGAAGCCTTTAGAAAGAATCATGAGTCTCGAAAAAGCTAACGTGATTTATAAACAATTATTGGAACATATCATGAGTCACTTCATTTTCAAAAGTGAGTTGAAAGCATTTCACTAAAACTAGGGTTGAGGAGCTGGAATGAAGTTTAAGGTATGGTGATCCCTCCTTGAGGACCATGATTGCCTAATATGATAGCAAAGTATGAATGCTGATATGTGGCTATTATTAGTATTATTACCTGCAACTGTTTTGGTTTTAAGGAGTCGAGGAATTCTCACTAAGCTTGTGATTGCTCATCCCATTACTCTTTCTCCTTTTTCCCCAGGTTTGCATTATGACAGGTAGAAGCCAAGTCACTTATGCCAAGATGGAGTTTATCCCTACTTGTAAGGTGTCATGTGTGCCCAACTGAAGGGGTCTTACATGTTTAATGATGTCATGTAATGTATTCTTAGAATTGTAAACGTTTGTAAACTACACACTTTAGTTCATGTAATGTATGATGCTTATAAGTCGCTCTATATGGCCATGTGAGCTAACCATCTGATTTGTTAGTTGTCTTTTTAGTTAAAATTACTTACATTTTTGGATGTAAACCCCCAGTACTCCGGTTGTGTAAACAGTTGAGTTGTAACCCTTTCATTTCCTTCCTTATTATCGAATTTTATGTTTGGTGTACTCCGAGCAAGTTGCTCATTGAGTTATGGACTCCGGCATGTAGCCGTTGAGCTTATTTTAGAGTTCTTTACTCTTCTATTGATTACAGGAGCTTATTATAAGGCTTTTAGCTTGGAAATGGTCAATTTTTATGGGAAACTCTGTCTGTTTCGCCCTAGGAATTAAGTTGGAAGTAAGAAAACGAAACGCTTCGAGCCATAGGGGCTGGGGGTGTTACAAGATGGTATCATAGCAAGGTTCTGCGGCCACAGGCCACGGCCTGAGCCTTGCATTTCATTTAGTTATCTAGGGGCGTGTTCACAATAATGTGATATATGCTTGCTTTCATGTGCAGATGTGAGTTTTATGTGAATGCTAGTGCGTTTAGCTAGTTAGGTACGACTTGAGTGAGCTCATTAACCGAGTGAATGAACGAATTGCTAAGAGTATAAGTTGAATAACTTGTATTCTCATGAATGAGTTAAGTGTTCACTCAATCAAAGTTGTTCCGCTTATATACCTTGGTGATTTTAATCGAAAGTTCAAAGAATATATGATTTGAATTCAAATGATTAGAAAAGTCTTAACTCTAAGCTCATCTTTGCCCCTAAAGCATGATTAGCTCTGTAGGCCCCATAGTGGAGTGAGTAGACGTACTCAAAGGTTGGTAGAGATAGAGCTAGAAGCAGTTAAACTGTTTCCTTTGGAAAACCTAAAGACCTTAAAAGTTAAAGTCTTCCGATTAGTGAGTTAGGGTTGCACCTTCGCATTAGAAACCTTTCTAACTGTTTAGTTGGGTCTTATTATTACAACCGAAGACTCGCATTTGCTTTGCAATAATGCTTGGGTTAGCCCTATGAGCTTAACTCTCTGTGTGTAATCAAGTGATTTTGAGTGTCCACATGCCAAGGCGTATGCACAATCGGATGTGTTAATGATGATTAATGACAAGTGATTGGATGCAGCTTTCTACGACTGAAAATCTCACGAGGTGATACCCCCCCATATGTGAGTTTGGAATTGTAAGAAATTAAATGAGATTTCGATGTGCTTGGATATAAATTAAGCAATAATAGTGCATTTCTTTTTACCATTGCATGAAAATTGTCCTTATTGTCTAGCGTGATGCTTGTTGCCACTTGTACAATGCTCTTGATGTCCTATGTGAAATTGGTGGTGTCCTGGCTATATCAAACCCCAATACACCCAGAAAGAACAAGGTAGAAAGAACCTGACAGACTTTGGGATTGTTATACCATCTCTATCACCCTGTTACCTCCTGGGAAATGACCTATACTTTGCCAATGTCTTGTTAAGCATCACCACCAAGTGCACAAGCCTGAATGCCCCATAGTAAAACATACAGCCCCCTATTTATTTAAGAGGTCCTCGGACCTCCGTAATTACCTTTTTGAGAAAAATGTATTGCAAAACCTCAATGTAGATACCAATAATGCCGTTGTTCTTACCCCTGTTAGTTGATTGATGGCCAATTCCAAACAGTTTGGACAAACCTCAAGGCATAACCTCGATTTTAGGTTTTAAATGAGGATTGCACTCGCGTATACTCGTCTAGATGCCCTCCTGTGAGACACTACCACGAGCCTATGTGTTTTGAAGCATAAGCATCACGTTATGCAAAGTCAAAGGTTATAGAAGACCGTATAATTGCTTAGGATCACTATACATGGTTATTCAAGTTTTCTGTGAATAATTAACTTAGTAAATGCATTTCTTGGTATTTGCTTGACTTAAATCGGTTTGGTATGTGACTTGATTATCCAAATGATTTTAAGTTTTGTAATTCATGGGATGATATGACCTCTGACTCATTGTTTGCATTCCGTGAATTCTATGATTCCACATAATAGCTAAATAACTGCATACACACATATTTGAAGCATAGTAAGGTGACCCTAGAAACCTGTATTCACATATTCGCGTAGCATGCTGCACCGGTGATCTTGAATACAAGTAGGGTGTAATTCAATGTGATCTTCCTTAAACTATACGAGGAGGATTGTTGAGTGTAAAAGAACCAGTGCTCCTCGGCTCGACAGAGGTGTGCGTCTGGAGAAACTCGAACAAATTGGATAATATGCTGATTAAGTGGTATCCAATAACCCATGATATATTGCCTATTAAAACAGAGCGTTTGAACTCCCAATAATAAAAATCGAGAAGTAGCTGTCAAATTTTAACAAGCTTATCAGACGTCAACCATTTAAAAATGTCATACAACTGTTCAAGATCGGTCCACTATTCACGATGCTTCAATAATCTTATCTTCTTATCTTTTTACTATTCAAATAAAAGAAATCTTATCATGTTATTGTGTCAATAAATATCTTGTCGTACACATTTTGCTTTTTGGGCCTATAAAAAGGCTTCAAAGTTGTAAGCGAGAGGCAGAACTTACCTCCCTACTTTCCTTGTATCATAACCCTTTCCGCACTTTCTCCCCCATTCTTATCCTCTGCTTCCATGTAGAATTCATCCGCATAATTCAATGTTACTAGCAAGCTTGCATTCAATCTATTCCATGTTTTATGCGTGAATTTCTTCTTCCATCACTTTCCATCACTATTCATCAACTAGTTAGGACCATTCATATTGAATTAATTTTTCAAGTTTTGCACTACTCAATTCACTATCCATGTTTGTTACTTTGTTTATGTTTATTGTTTTATCAATTGTTAATCAAGCTTTACTCTTTATTAATCAAGTTTTACTAATAGATAATTGCGTTTTACAATTTAATTCAAATTTTAAAAATTGCAATTGTTTAAATTTTAAATAAATTGCAAAACGTGACTACTTAATAGCAAAATAAGATTAACAGTAAAACTTGATTAGTAAAGAGTAAAGCCTGATTAATAATTGATTAAATCAATAAGCATGAACAAAGTAACGAATATGAATACTGTGAAACTTGAAAAATTAATTCAATATAAACGGTCATAAATAGTACATGAATAGTGTAGGAATAGTGATGGATGAACGAATTCATGCAAAATACATTAATAAAATTTGCACAGTGAAGGAGATTGGATGAAAACTCACTAATATTATTGAATTCTGCGGATGAATTATGCAATGAAGCAGAGGATAAGAAAAGGAAAGTGGGGAACAAGGAAATAAGGCAGGTCAGTTCTACCTTTCGCTTACAACATTAAAGCCATTTTATGGGCTCAAAAAGTAAAATGTACTGTACAGGATATTTATTGACACAGTAACATGATAGGATTTCTTACGTTTGAACTGTAGGAAGATAAGAAGATAACATTATTGAAGCATCTTGAATAGCGGACTGATCTTGAATAGTCGGACATGTTTGAATTGTTGACGTCTGACAAGCTTGTTAAAATTTGACAGCTATTTCTTTACTTTTATTATTGCGTGCTTGTGTGTCGAAATTCCAAGTGGAAATGTTGTGTAATGTCCCCCTAGTGGTCATAGAGTATTGAATATTTGCATAATATGCTGCACTGGTGGTCTTGAATACAGGTAGGTGGCAATTCTGTGTGATATTCCGCAAAACTGTGGGAGCAGGATTGTTGAGTGTAAAAGAACCAGTGCTCCTCAGCTAGACAAAGGTGTACATCTAGAAAAACTCATTGAATAAATTGGATAATATACTTATCAAGTGGTATCCAATAATCCATGACATATTGCCTATTAAAACGTAGCATTTGAACACGCAGTAATAAAAATTAGGAAGCAGCTATAAACAAGCCTGTCAGACGTCAACCATTTAAAACTATTCAAGATCAGTCCTCTATTTAAGATGCTTAATAATCTTATCTTCATATTTTCTTACTGTTCAAATGTCATAAATCTTATCATGTTACTGTGTCAATAAATATCTTGTACTATACATTTTACTTTTTGGGCCTATAAAAAGGTTTCAAAGTTGTACGCGACAGGTAGAACTTACCGACCTGCTTTCCTTGTATCATATTCCTTTCCCCACTTTCTCTCCTATTCTTATCCTCTGCTTCCTAGTACAATTCATCCGTGGAATAAAATAATACCAGTAAGTTTTCATTCAATCTATTCTATGTTTTATGTGTGAATTTCTTCTTCCATCACTTTCCATCACTATTCATATTCGTCACTTTGTTCATGCTTATTGTTTTAGTTAATTGTTAGTCAAGCTTTACTCTTTATTAATCAAGTTTTGCTATTAATTAATCACATTTTGCAATTTATTCAAATTTAAAAATTTTTAATTTTTAAAATTTGAAATAAATTGCAAAACGTGATTAACTAATAGCAAAGCAAGATTAATTAATATTAAAACAGGATTTATAAAGAGGAAAGCTTGATTACTAATTGATTAAATCAATAATCATGAATAAAGTAACGAATATGAATAGCGCAGAACCAGAAAAATTAATTCAATATTAATGGTCCTAATTAGTCCATGAATAGTGCAGGAATAGCGATGGATGAACAAATTCACGCAAAACACATGAATAAAATTTACAGAGTGAAGTAGATTAAATGAAAATTTACTGATATTATTGAATTCTGCAGATGAATTGTACAAGAATGTACATGATAATAATAGGAACGTGGGAAAGTGATAATGTACATGGAAGTAAGGCAGATAAGTTCTGCTTTTCGCTTACGACTTTCAAACATTTTTATAGGCTGAAAAAGTAAAATGTACAGCATAAGATATTTATTGACATAGTAACATGATAAGATTTCTGACATTTGAACCGTTAGAAGATAAGAAAATAAGACTATTAAACCATCTTGAATAACGGACTGATCTTGAATAGTTGTACGTAGACATTTTTGAGTGCTTGATGTCTGACAAGCTTGTTAATATTTGACAGCTACTTCTTGACTTTTATTATTGCATGCTGGCGTGTCGAAATTCCAAGGGGTTTTGCTGTGTAATATTCCCTAGTGGTCATAGAGTCTTGAATATTCGCGTAATATGCTGCACCAGTTGTCTTGAATACAAGTAGGTGGCAATTCAGTGTGATATTCCGTAAAACTATAAGAGGGGGATTGTTCAGTGTAAAAGAACCAGTGCTCCTCGACTGGACAGAAGTGTGCATCTAGGAAAACTTGTTGAATAAATTGGATAATATGCTATTCAAGTGGTATCCAATAATCCATGATATATTGCCTATTAAAATGGAGCGTTTGAACATGCAATAATAAAAATCAAGAAGTAGCTGTCAAATTTTAACAAGCTTGTCAGATGTCAACCATTTAAAAATGTCTCTATGCAACTGTTCAAGATCAGTCCACTATTCAAAATGCTTCAATAATCTTATCTTCTGATCTTTTTACTCTTCAAATGTCAGAATTCTTTTCATGTGATTGTGTCAATAAATATCTCGTACGATATATTTTACCTTATGGGTCCATAAAAAGGTTTCAAAGCGGTAAGCAAAAGGCAGAACTTACCTGCCTAATTTTCTTGTGTCATATCCCTTTCCCCACTTTCTCTACTATTCTTATCGTCTACTTCCTTGTACAATTCATCCGCAGAATTCGATGATATCTGTTAGTTTTCATTCAATCTATTCCATGTCTTATGCGTGAATTTCCTCTTCCATCACTTTCCTACACTATTCGTGAACCACTTTGGACCATTCATATTGAATTATTTTTTCTAGTTTTACACTATTCACTTGTTAATCAATAAGCTTTACTCTTTATTAATCAAGTTTTAATCAAGCTTGATTCACAAAGAGTAAAGCTTATTGTTTCAATCAATTGCTAATCAAGCTTTAATCTTTATTAATCAAGTTTTGGCATTACTTAATCAAGTTTTGCAATTTATTTATATTACAAAACGTGATTAATTAATAGAAAAACATGATTAATTAACAGTAAAACTTGATTCACAAAGAGTAAAGCTTGATTAATAATTGATTAAATCAGTAAGCATGAACAAAGTAACGAATATGAATAGTGCCAAACTTGAAAAATTAATTAAATATGAATGGTCCTAAGTAGTATATAAATAGTGCAAGAATAGAGATGGATTAAGGAACTCACACAAAACACGAGTAACTTTGCACAGTGAAGGAGTATGAATGAAAACTTACTGATATTATTGAATTCTGTGGATGAATTCTACAAGGGTGCAGATGATAAGGATAGGAAAGTGGGGAAGGAATAATGTCCATGGAAGTAAGGCACGTAACTTCTGTTTTTCGCTTACAACTTTGAAGCCTTTTTATAGGCCCAAAAAGTAAAATGTACAGTACAAGATATTTATTGACATAGTAACATGATAATTATTGAAGCATCTTCAATAGCGAACTGATATTGAACAGTCGTACGCGCACATTTTTGAATGGTTGACGTCTAACAAGCTGGTCTTTGACAGCTGCTTCTAGATTTTAATTATTGCATGCTTGCGTGTCAAAATTCCAAGGGGTTTTGTTGTATAATATCCCCTAGTGGTCATAAAGTCTTGAATATTCACATAATATGTTGCATCGGTGGTCTTGAAGACAAGTCAGTGGCAATTGAGTGTGATATTCCGTAAAACTGTAGGAGGGGGATTGTTGAGTGTAAAAGAACCGAAGCTCTTCGACTGGATAGAGGTGTGCATCTGGAAAAACTCATTGAATAAATTGGATAATATGTTGATCAAGTGGTATCCAATAATCCATGATATATTTCCTATTAAAATGGAGCGTTTGAACACGCGATAATGAAAATCAAGAAACAACTGTCAAATTTTATTAAGCTTGTCAAACGTCAAGAACTTAAAAATGTCTGCGTACAACCGTTCAAGATCAGTCCACTATTCAAGATGTTTCAATAATCTTATCTTCTTATCTTTTTACTGTTCAAATGTCAGAATCTTATCATGTTATTATGTCAATAAATATCTTGTACTATACATTTTACTTTTTGGGCCAATAAAAAGGCTTCAAAGTTGTAAGCAAAAGGTAGAACTTACCTACCTACGTTCCTTGTATCATATCTCTTTCTCCACTTTCTCTGCTATTCTTATCCTTAGATTCCTTGTATAATTCATCTACAGAATTCACTAATATCAGTAAGTTTTCATTCAATCTATTCCATCTTTTATGCGTGAATTTCTTCTTTCATCACTTTTCTGCAATATTCATGAACTAGCTAGGACCATTCATATTGAATTAATTTTTCATATTTTGCACTATTCATTTTACTATTCATATTTGTTACTTTGTTCGTGCTTATTGTTTTAATCAATTGTTAATCAAGTTGTACTCTCTATTAATCAAGTTTTGCTATTAATAAATCACGTTTTGCAATTTATTCAAATTTAAAAAATTACAATTTTTTAAATTTGCAATTTAATTTTTTAAATTTGAAATAAATTGCAAAACGTAATTAATTAATAGCAAAACAAGATTAATTAATAGTAAAACTTGATTAATAAAAAGTAAAGCTTGATTAATAATTGATTAAATCAGTAAGCATGAACAAAGCAACGAATATGAGTGTGTAAAACTTGAAAAATTAATTCAATCTGAATGCTCCTAAGTAGTAAATGAATAGTAATGAATGAAGTCAGTCATGCACAACACATGAATAAAATTTGCACAGTGAAAGAGATTGAATGAAAACTTTTTGATATTATTGAATTATGCGGATGAACTGTGCAAGGAAGCAGAGGATAAGGATAGGAAGTGGGAAAGTGATATTGCACAAGGAAGTAAGGCAGATAAGTTCCGCCTTTCATTTACAACTTTGAAGCCTTTTTATGGGCCAAAAAAGTAAAATGTACAGTATCCGATGTTTATTGACACAGTATCAGGATAAGATTTCTGACATTTGAACAATAAGAAGATATCAAGATAAGATTATTGAAGCATCTTAAATAGTGCACTGATCTTGAATAATTGTACGCGAACATTTTTGATTTGTTGACATGTGACACTCTTGTTAAAGTTTGACAGATGCTTCTTGATTTTTATTATTGCACGCTTGCGTGTCGAAATTCCAAGGGGTTTTGCTGTACAATGTCATCTATTGGTCATAGAGTGTTGAATATTCGCATAATATGCTACACTGGTGGTCTTGAATACAAGTATGTGGCAATTGAGTGTGAATGTGTGATATTCCGTAAAACTATAGGAGGGCAATTGTTGAGTGTAAAAGAACCAGTGCTCCTTGGGTGGACAGAGGTGTGCATATGGAAAAACTTATTGAATAAATTGGGTAATATGTTGATCAAGTGGTATCCAATAATCCACAATATATTAATGCTTAAAACAGAGCATTTGAACAAGCAATAATAAAAATCAAGAAGCAGCTGTCAAATTTTAACAAACTTGTCAGACGCCAACCATTTAAAATTGTCTGCATACAACTGTTCAAGATCAGTTTACTATTCAAGATGCTATAATAATCTTATCTTCTTATCTTCATACTCTTCAAATGTCAGAAACCTTATCGTGTTACTGTGTTAATAAATATCTTGTACAGTACATTTTACTTTTTGGGCCTATAAAAAGGCTTCAAAGTTGTAATCGAAAGGCAAAACTTATCTGCCTACTTTCCTTGTCTCATATCCCTTTCCATACTTTCTCTCCTATCCTTATCCTCTGCTTCCTTATACAATTCATCTGCAAAACTCAATAATATCAGTAAGTTTTCATTCAATCTATTCTATGTTTTATGCATGAATTTCTTCTTCCATCACTTTCCTACACTATTCATGTACTAGTTAGGACCATTCATATTAAATTAATTTTTCAAGTTTTGCGCTATTCATTAATTATTCACATTTGTTACTTTGTTCATGCTTACTATTTTAATCAATTGTTAATCAAGCTTCAGTCTTTATTAATCAAGTTTTGCTATTAATTAATCACGTTTCGCAATTTATTTCATATTTAAAAAATTGTAATTTTTCAAATTTAAAATATAATGCAAAACGTGACTAATTAATAGGAAAACAAGATTAATTAACAGTAAAACTTGATTAGTAAAGAGTAAAGCTTGATTAATAATTGAATAAATCAATAAGCACGAACAAAGTGAGATATGAATAGTGCAAAACTTGAAAAATTAATTTAATATGAATTTCTTCTTCCATCACTTTCCTACGTTATTCATGTACTAGTTAGGACCATTCATATTGAATGAATTTTTCAAGTTTTGCGCTATTCATTTTACTATTCATATTTGTTACTTTGTTCATGTTTATTATTTTAATCAATTGTTAATCAAACTTTACTCTTTATTAATCAAGTTTTGCTATTAATTAATCATGTTTTGCAATTTATTTCAAATTTAAAAAATTATAATTTTTTAAATGTGAAATAAATTGCAAAATGTGATTAATTAATGGCAAAATAAGATTAATTAATAGTAAAACTCGATTAGTACAGAGCAAAGCTTGACTAATAATTGAATAAATCAATAAGTACAAACAAAGTAAACAATATGAATAGTGTAAAACTTGAAAAATTAATTCAATATAAATGGTCCTAAGTAGTACATGAATCGTGTAGGAATAGTGATGGATGAAGAAACTCATGCAAAACACATGAATAAATTTTACACGAATAGTGCAAGCAAAAGGCAGAACTTTGTTAACTTGAAAAGTTTGATTAGTAAAGAGGTTGATCTAGCAAAGTTTGATTAGTAAAGAGGTTGATTAGTAAAGATGTAAAACTCTTTATTACCATATGAAAAAATAATTTGGGGAAAGAAATATTCCAACAAAAGCACATCCTATTCAAATGAATAAAAAGCTTTTAGAATTTTGTAAAAAGGAAATTCAATCTTTATTAGACAAAAAGCTCATTAGATCTCCTAAATCTCCTTAGAGCTCTGCAGCTTTTAGTCATAAATTACAAACCACTCAAAAAAGTTGTTCAATGGATAAGATATCCAATTTCTAATAAAAAAGATTTATTAGGAACATTATATGATGCAAAAATATTTTCAAAATTCGATATAAAATCTGGCTTTTGGCAGATTCAAACTGTTGAGAAAGATAGATACAAAACTGTATTCACAGTTCCGCAAATTCAATGGATTGTTGAATGGATTTAATAGTAACATTAAAATATCATGGCCTAAAAATCGAAGTTTTGTCTAAAGTAAATTCATTTTTGGGGCAGCAACAGCTTAATCATTTCCTTTAATGACATTGAAAAATGTTTTTAGATGTTTGAAATGTTGCTCCAAATTTTTTGAACAAATAAGAACATCATTGATGTAGACGATTGAAAATTCAAAATAATCATTGAGTATATCATTCATAATATGTTGAAATTTAGAAGGAGTGTTTTTGAGTCTGAATGGCATCACATTCCATTCATAGTGTCCAAATGGAACTGTGAATGCAGGTTTGTATTTGTTTTTCTCAGCCATATAAATGTGCCAAAAGCTAGATTTCATATCGAATTTTGAAAATATTTTTGCATCATATAATCTTTCTAAGAAATCTTTTTTGTTAGGAACTGGTTATTTTATCCATTGAAGAACTTTGTTGAATGGTTTGTAATTTATAACTAATCTAGGAACACCACGTTCCTTTTCTACTTGATTGTAGACATAGAAGGCTGTACAGCTCCAAGGGGATTTGGAGGGTCGAATAAGCCTTTTGTCTAATAAAGATTGAATTTTTTTTTTGGGGCAAAGTTCTAAAAGCTCTTTATTCATTTGAATAGGACGTTCTTTTGTTGGAATATTTCTTTCATTAAAATCCTTTTCATATGGTAATTCTACCATCTGTTGCTTTCTATCCCAAAAGGCATTTGGGATATTAGCACAAACATATTCTTCAAATAATTTCTTAATTGTTTGAATTTTTGGTTGAATATTTGGTACAATAAGTTGTTCTTCAATGCTAGCTTGAATGATTTCTGTTTGGAGAAAAGCTATTTGTTTTGCTTTAGCAAAAATAATTTTTGAAATTAAGGCTTCTAGAAGAGCTGCAATATCTATATTTTTCATAGGAGAAGAAAATTCAAATTTAATTTCTTTTCCAAGAATATTAGAATAAATTCCTTTGGAATCGACAATAAAAAGATATATTAGAGTAAGAAAGGGAGTTCTAAGGATAACTTATTGTTTCAGATTTTTGACAAGTATAAAAACACTTTTGAAACAATATTAATTGTTGCAAATATAAGCAATTGAAAGCTTGTAATCAATTTAAAGCTTCGATCCAGTAGCACTTGTCATTTTCTCTTTAGTTTTTTCAAAATATTTTGAAGGAATTAAACCTTTTTGAATGTAATTCATATCAGCAGTGCTATCTAGCACAGCGATAGAATGAAGTTCAAAATCTATGACTATAATAGTAACAGAGACATACCATTTTTGAAAATCAATACGGTTATGACTGAAAGGAATGCTTCAGGATCTTGGTCATCTGGACTTAGTTTAGGAGAAGAAGGAGGAGATTGATTAGGAGGTTTTGAAGATTCAAGAGAAGAAACTTGATTTTCAACTCTTGAAGTCGAGAAATAAGGATTGAATTCGATTCCTTAAGGAGATTTTGTGTTTTAATATGATTTCTTAATACCTTAACTTCGACTTTGAGTTGATTGATTTCTTGTTTTAATTATTTGTCTGTTATTGGTTTTGAAAGACTTGATCCTTGTCCTTCATAAGTTTCTAGTATTTGATTTGGACTAAAATGTTGTATTCTTGATTCAATAACTTTATCTTTGAGTAATAAATTTTTAAGTTTATGGAGGCATTGAGTTTTAATTTCTAGTTCCTCAATGCTGTTGATGATATATAAGAGGAGTTCTCCCTGAGATTGATTTTTTGTGTTACAATTGTTGGGACAAAGAGTAACGTCTTCGTTTGAGGAC
Organism: Carnegiea gigantea; assembly: GCA_029747015.1. Classification (NCBI taxonomy): domain Eukaryota; kingdom Viridiplantae; phylum Streptophyta; class Magnoliopsida; order Caryophyllales; family Cactaceae; genus Carnegiea; species Carnegiea gigantea. The sequence continues at coordinate 17,436 of JAKOGI010002776.1, forward strand.
TTAGAATGACTGGAATCAGATGTTTGAATTTCATAAAAGGGATTCTTTATGGATCAAATGCGAAATCATTATTTCTTGAAGTTTTTTATCTTCAAGTTTTATAATATTGGTGTGAATACCATCTTGATTTACCTTGAAGGGATAGATTTTAGCAATAAAAGGGATGCCGAGTGTAATTTCCTGCCTTATACTTTTATCTAGAATGAATGAATACTTGAAATAATATTTATTATAACAAATATTAATAATTTGTATTTAATTTGTAGTGGTTTTTCATAATATTGGGATGAAATTAATATTTCCTTGATGCAGTTATGGCCTGTACCACGGTCAAGGAGTGCTATTATTTTTAACTCAAAAATATCTTGAATTTTTAAAGTAATATAAATATACCTATTTTTTAAATTAATATGATTGATGATTGATAAAGATTTGTAGTTAGAATTTGATTTTCTTTAATTTATACTTTGAGGAATATATAAGTGTTTTGATTAAGCAGGGGTAACTTTGAATATTTTCTTTTGAATTTTAGGATTGTTTACTTCTAATTTTTTCCTTTTATTGGCCATATGCCCTGTTTTGGCATTTTAAGGCACATCATTTTTTTGGATATTTTTCGTTTTGAATTGGTCTTTCCGGGTTGTAAAATAGTTGTTTTTAAATTTCTGATAAATGGAGTTTTTACTTTTGGAATTTTTTTGGAATTACTTTTGATAATTATGGTAAGACTTGATTTATCTAAAGAATTAGATTTTGAATTTGGATTTTTAGGTTGATTGTTCTAGGATGATTCATAAATACAAACAGTTTGATTTGGTGGTGTGGGATTTTCTAATTTATCAGGAGCATGGAAAATTTTCGAAAATAATTTGATTTCTTTTTTAATTGATGTTTCCTTTGTTTACTAAGGGAATAGAAGGAGTTTCTTTAATGGGTATCCTACAAGGATTGACTAAAGGTGGAGAGTTTAGCTGAGGAATTTTCTTAATTCTAAAGGATTCAAATGAATAACTGTTAGAACTTTCTCCTAATTGAGTTTTATTGAAATTATCTTCATTGGTTTGAATAAGATTTGAATTATCTGATCAGCTAGATTCAGAATATGAGCTTTCAAGTTGATTGTTGCATGATATATTATCTGTGCAAAGTATTTCTTTTGAAGGAGAAGTTTCACAAGTATTTTGAATTTCTTGCTTTGGGAAGAAAGACGAAGGATGAGGAGAAACAGTTATTTCTTTTATAAGAAGACCATGCCATAAGTTTTGCTTGGTGGCACATAAGTATTTATTGTAATTTGGAATAGAAACTTGATGTTTTGGAAGAAAATCACTTAACCAATCAAACAAAGGTATATTTTCTTTGATTTTGGCTAATTAAGTATAATAAATAGTTTTGAATAATTGTTGCATATCTTTAGAAGAATAAGAAAAGAACCAGTCTTGGTATGACCGATTATAATCTTGATAAAATTCTTTATCAAGATGAACTCTGTTAACTTGAAAAGTTTGATTAATAAAAGAAGTTGATTTAGAAAAATCATTTTACTTGAAACAGTTTCCTTTTGAATCTAACCTTTCATTAGGAATTATGCATGAATATAACGGAGAGTTAGATGATAATGATTCCATGATGATGAGATGATGAGGATCTCATGATCATAATGAGATGACTAGTCTTAGGATAAGCAATTAAATTGAAGAAATTAATCAACATGAAATAACACATAAATATGCACTTTTCTCACGCAGAAAATCGTTAGATACCCAACAATATACTACGGGGCCACACGGGGACCACCTCTACTCTAACTCCTTTACTGTTGGGATCACCAATCACCAAACTGACCAACGGACTTACTAGAGGCACCCTAAGAACTCAGAGGAGGCTAACCAAAACTGCTGACCAACGCAGCTTCCATACCAGAGAGTTGGCTTATCTCCGTCTTTAATAAGGATATCTATATATTATTAAGGGTTAATTGATCTTCTTTAGGCTAATTGATTAGTCCTTTGACTAATCATAGGGATTTAGCCTACATGCATGATGGTAAGATTAAGTAAAAGGTTAATTGGGGGGTAATTAGACACTTAATTACTTAGCTAAATACTTGGATAACTTGACAAGACACTTAACTAATTTTGGCTACACAGTTGGTTAGATCTTTGACTAGACACTTAGTTCTAATACCAATTGGGGACAAGACCAGGTGCAATTTTTAATTTTGAAATAAATTGCAAAACGGTATTAATTAATAGTAAAACTTGATTAATTAAGAGCAAACCTTGATTAATAATTGATTAAATAAAAAAGCATGAACAAAGTAATGAATATTAATCGTGCAAAGTTTGAAAAATTAATTAAATATGAATGGTCCTAAATAGTAGAAAAGTGATGGAATAGTACAGAAAGAATGAATTCACGCAAAACATATAAATAACATTCTGCATAGTGAAAGTGATTGAATGAACTTACTGATGTTTGATTGAATTCTCTGCGAATATTACAACGAGGCAGGGGATAAGGATAGGAAAGACAGAAGGGAAGATGTACAAGGAAAAGAGGCAGATAAGTTCTACCTTTCGCTTACAGCTTTGAAGCCTTTATATAGACCCAAAAAGTAAAATGTACAGTACAAGATATTTATTAATACAGTAACATGATAATATTTCTGACATTTAAATAGTAAGAAGATAAGAAGATAAGATTATTGAAGCATCTTGAATAGTGGACTGATCTTGAACAGTTGTACGCGGACATTTTTGAATGGTTGATGCCTAACAAACTTGTTAAAATTTGACAGCTGCTTCTTATTTTTATTGTTGTGTGCTTGTGTGTCGAAATTCCAAGGGGTTTTGCTATTAATTAATCATATTTTGCAATTTATTTCAAATTTAAAAATTACAATCGATCCTATCCCCAACTGGTATCAGAGCCAATTGTCTAGTCAAGTGTTAGCCAAGTGTCTGGTCAAATTAGTTAAGTATCTCATTATTCCTTCATTAACTTTTTGTTTAACTTTACTATCATGTATCTAGGCTAAGTCTCTGTGATTAGTCCAAGGACTAACCAATTAGTCTAAAGAAGGTTAGTTAACCCTTAATGACATATAATTATCCTTATTAAAGACGGAGATAAGCCGGTTATTGGGCATGGAAGCTATGTTAGTGAGCAGCTTTGGTCAGCCTCCTGTAAGTCCTTAGGGCCCCCCTAGTAAGTTCGGCGGTCAGTCTGGTGATTAGCATCCCGGCAGCAAAGGGGTTGCAGCAGAGGTGGTTCCGATGTGATCCTGCAACGTATTGTTGGGTACCTAGCGGTTTTCTGTTTAAAATAAGTGTTATTTGTGTGTTATTTCATGTTGATTAATTTCTTTAGTTTAATTGATTGTCCAGAGACTAGTCAACTTATCATCATCATGACATCCTCATCATCTCATCATCATGACAACATCATGAAATTATCATCATCTAGCTCTCTTTTACATTCAATCATAATGATTAATGAAAGTTTAGATTCAAAAGGAAGCTATTTCAATCAAAATAATTTTCCTAAATCAACCTGTTTTACTAATTAAACTTTTCAAATTAATAGAGTTTATTTTAATAAAGAATTCTATCAAGATTATAATCGGTCTTACTGAGACTGATTCTTTTCTTATTTTTCGAATGATATACAACAGTTATTCAAAACTATTTACTATACTCAATTAGCCAAAATCAAAGAAAATATACCCTTCTTCAATTGGCTAAATGACTTTCTTTCAAAACTTCAACTTTCTGTTCCTAATCACAATAAATTCTTATGTGCCACTAAGTGAAACTTATAGCACAGTCTCCTCACAAAAGAAACAACTGTTTCTATTCATCCTTCATTTTCCATTCCAAAGCAAGAAGTGCAAAATACTTTTGAAAATTCTGTGTCAAAAGAAAAACTTTGCACGGATAAACTATCATGCAGTAATCAACCTGAAAGTTCGGATTCTAAATCTAGCATTTCAAAAAATTAAATCTTATTCAAACCATTGAAGAAAACGTCACTGAAACTCAAATTAATAAATTAGTACTCAAATAATAAATGGAAGATTAGAAATCTAAGTCAGCCATACTATTCCAGACCTACCCCTCTAGATCTTCAACTTGAAACCAATAGATCATTAATTCAACCAAGTTATAATGGAAATATTGTTTATCAATGGAATATAGATGGAAAGTCATAATATGAAATTGCCAATACTCTTTAAGAAATGGGTATTTGTGCAACTTCATATATTGCAAAGAGAGTCTCTGCGAAAGATGTCGTTAAACTCCTTGCTTCTGGCTTTACAGATCAATTAAAAAATTGGTGGGAAAATATTCTTACCAAACAAGATGGAATAAATATCTTACACCATCAACTACAAAACTCAATAGAAACCATTCAAGATCCACAAACTTCTAAAGTCAAACCAGTAATTATTTATAAATCTCATGCAGTTGAGTATCTTATTTATACCATAGTCATGTATTTCATAGGAAGCACTGAAGAATTAACCGCTTCTCATTTAGAAATAATTGAAAATCTAAGATGCCCAAGTTTAATTGATTATAAATGATATAAAGATACATTCCTTACCTATGTCCTTCAAAGAAAAGATGCTAATGAAAATTATCGGAAAGAAAATTTTCATTTTTGGTCTACCTACTTTATTTTCTCAAAGAATAAGACAAAAATTAAGAAATCATTATGGAACAACAAAAATTCCATGGCATAACTTAACTTATGGCCATTTATTTAGCTATATTAAAAAAGAAGGATGAGCTCCTTATACTGAATTAAGAATTCAAAATAAGTGTCAATCTAAAAAGAAACTATTCCAAACGAACTCAGATCATTTTGTAAGCATCTTGGTTATCCGAAACTGGAAGCTCCCTCATCCAAAAAGAAAAAACTTGTTACAAAATCCTCAAAAATTTATCCTAGAAAATATGAAATAACAAATCCTTACTACAAAACCCCAAGAGAACCTCTAAAGGCAACCTCTCCAACAAAAATACAATTATTCCTAATCCTTGATAAACTCAAGTTATTACATGTTATAAATGTCGTCAAGTAGGGTCACAAAACTAATAAATGTCCATTAAAAGAGAAAATTATGAAACTTAAAGATAAAAACTTCAAGAAATAATGCTTTCCCTTTTAATTCATGACGATTTCAAGAATCCCTCTGTGAAATTCAAACATCTGACTTCAGCCATTCCAACTCTTCAGATGAAGAAGTTACACTCTGTCCTAATAATTGCTATGTTATCACAAAAGATCAATCCCAAGAGGAACTCCTCTTCGATATTGAGAGGATTGAGGAACCAGGAATTTAAACTCAGTGCCTTCACAAGCTTAAAAGCTTATTACTTATAGATAAAGTTAGTGAGTCAAGAATACAACCTTTTAGCCTAAAACAAGTATTAGAAACTTATGAAGGACAAGGATCAAATCCTTCAAACCATTAACAGTCAAAGAATTAAAACAATGGATCAATCAACTCAAAGTCAAACTTAAAGAATTAAAAGATTAGACTAAAACACAAAATCTACTTGAAGAATCGAAGTCAATCCTTATTTCTCAACTTCTAGAGCTTGAAAATCGCATTTCTTCTCTTGAAACTTCAAAACCTCCTAATCAATCTCCTCTATCTTCTCCTAAATTAAACCCAGATGAATAAGATCCTAAAGCATTCCCTTCAGTCATTAATCGTATTGATTTTCAAAAATGGTTTGTTTCTATTACTATTATAGTCCAAGATTTCAAAGTTCATTCTATCGCTCTGCTAGATAGCAGTGCTGATATGAATTGCATTCAAAAAGGTTTAATTCCTTCAAAATGTTTTGAAAAACTAAAGAGAAAATGAGTAGTGCTATCATATGTAAGCTTTAAATTAATTACAATCTTTCAAATGCTTATATTTGCAACAATGAACATTGTCTCAAAAATGTTTTTATACTTGTCAAAAATCTCAAATAACAAGTCATCCTTGGAACTCTGTTCCTTACTTAGATATATCCTTTTATTGTCGATTCCAAAGGAATTTATTCAAATATCCTTGGAAAAGATATTAAATTCGAAGTTTCTTGTCCAATGAAAAATAAAGATATTGCAGCTATTTAAGAAGCCTTAATTTCAAAAATAATTTCTGCTAAAGAAAAAACAAATAGCTTTTCTCTAAACAGAAATTATTCAAGCTAGTATCAAAGAACAACTTCTTGTACCAAAAATACAACAAAAAATTCAAACAATCAAGAAATTATTTGAAGAATATGTTTGTGTTGATATCCTAAATGCTTTCTGGGATAAAGAGCAATATATGGTATAATTACCATATGAAAAAGATTTTGATGAGAGAAATATTCCAACAAAAGCACGTCCTGTTCAAATAAATAAAGAGATTTTAGAATTTTGTAAAAAAGAAATTCAATCTTTATTAAACAAAAGGCTCATTGGACTCTCCAAATCTCATTGGAGTTGTGCACCCTTCTATGTCTACAATCAAGTAGAAAAGGAACGTGGTATTCCTAGATTAGTCATAAATGACAAACCACTCAACAAAGTTCTTCAATGGATAAGATATCTAATTCCCAACAAAAAAAGATTTATTAGGAAGATATGATGCAAAAATATTTTTAAAATTTGATATGAAATCTGGCTTTTGGCAAATTTAAATTGCTGAGAAAGATAGATACAAAACTACATTCATAGTTTGGACACTATGAATGGAATGTGATGCCATTTCAACATATTATGAATGATATACTTAGCAATTATTCTGAATTTTCAATAGTTTACATTGATGATGTCCTTATCTATTCAAAAATTTTGGATTAATATTTCAAACATCTAAAAATATTTTTCAATGTCATTAAAAGAAATAGTTTAGCCGTTTCTGCTCCAAAAATGAAATTATTTCAAACAAAAAATCGGTTTGTAGGCCATGACATTTTTAATGGTACTATTAAACCCATTCAATGATATATTGAATTTGCAGATGAATTCTCAAATGAAATCAAAGGTAAAAATCAATTGCGAAAGTTCCTTGGTTGTCTCAATTATGTTGCAGATTTTTCCCCTAAACTTTGAGAAATTTACAAACCATTATTTCAAAGACTCAAGAAGAATCCTCCTGCATGGTCTCATGAACATACTCAAATTGTGAAATATATCAAGAGGAAGGTCAATCACTCCCATGTCTTGGCATACCAAACCCGCATGCATCCACGATAGTTCAAACTGATGTGTCAGATAAAGGTTTTGGAGGAATTCTCCAGCAACGTCTTGACCTAAACCTTGAACAATTAGTAAGATTCCATAGTGGAACCTGGACTGGACCTCAAGTTAATTAATCCACCATTTCAAAATTTGAAGATGATCTATATTTCAAAAAATTCTTATTAAGAATTGATTACAAAAGTGCAAAAGAAGTCTTACAAAAGGATGTTCAAAACCTTGTTTCAAAACAAATTTTGCCCGCTGGCAAGCAATACTTTTAGTATTTGATTTTGATATCGAATTCATTAGTGGCGAGAAAAATTCTCTACCTGACTTCCTCACTGGACAGTTTCTCCAAGCAAAATAAATTTGCTTCAATCTCCATTCTAGATGTCATCCACAATCAACTCACCCCACTTTTAACATTCAAACTTCATGAAAGATACTAAAGAACCTCTTATTTTTTACCTTAGAGATCAAGACAATGAACTCTTTATTACTCCTATCGAAGGACCTCGATACAATGGATTTGCCATTTTTATCCGCTATGATCAATGGCAATCAAGTTCATGGATTTCCTTTTATTCACATTTAAAGACACTCAAATTCTACCGAACTATTTTACAAGACTTCTATGGACATCCGATACCTGCCGTCATACCAATTGGATACATTCAAATGCTCCGTTTTAATAAGCAATATATCATGGATTATTGGATACCACGTGATCAGCATATTATCCGATTTATTCAATGAGTTTTTGAAGATGCACACCTCTGTCCGGCCGAGGAGCACTGGTTCTTTTACACTCAACATTCGTCTCTATCATCACCTACATCTCTTTTAGACTAAAGCATAGTCGAGTATCATACTCAATTGCCACCCACTTATATTCAAGACCACCGGTGCCACATATTATAAAAATATTCAAGACTTTATGACCACTAGGGGACACTATCCAGCAAAATCTCTTAGAATTCAACACGCAAGTATCCAACAGAACTCCTTGGAATTCGACATGTAAGCACGGAATAATAAAAATTAAGAAATAGTTGTCAGATTTTTAGAAGCTTGTCAGATGTCAACCATTCAAAAGTGTTCGTGTACAACTGTTCAAGATAAGATCACTGTTCAAGCTTTTTCAATAATTTTATCCTTAGTTTAAATGTTAGAAATCTTATCATGTTATTGTAGCAATAAATATCTTGTACTGTATGTTCTACTTTTTGAGCCTATATAAAGGCTTCAAAATTTGTAAGCAAAAGGCAAAACTTACCTGCCTTACTTCCTTGTACATTATCCATTCCCCACTTTCCTATCCTTATCCTCTGCTTCCTTGTACAATTCATCCGCAAAATTCAATAATATCAGTAAGTTTTCGTTCAATCTCCTTCACTGTGCAAATTTTATTCATATGTTCTGCATGAATTCCTTCATCCATCACTATTCCTACACTATTCATGTACTATTTAGGACCATTCATATTGAATTAATTTTTCAAGTTTTGCACTATTCATATTCGTCACTTTGTTCATGCTTATTGATTTAATCAATTATTAATCAAGCTTTACCCTTTATTAATCAAGTTTTACCGTTAATTAATCTTGTTTTGCTATTAATTAATCACGTTTCGCAATTTATTTCAAATTTCTAGTTGGAGACTGGACCGAGTGCATTTTTTTAAATTTGAAATAAATTACAAAATGTGATTAATTAATAGCAAAACTTGATTAATAAAGAGTAAAACTTGATTAACAAATGATTAAAACAATAAGCATGAATAAAGTAACAAATATGAATAGTGAAATGAATAATGCAAAACTTAAAAGATTAATACAATATGAATGGTCCTAACTAGCATATGAATAGTGAAGGAAAGTGATGGAAGAAGAAATTCACGCATAAAACATGAAATAGGTTGAATGAAAACTTACTGATATTATTGAATTTTGCGGATCAATTGTACAAGGAAGCAGAGGATAAGGGTAAGAGAGAAAGTGGAGCAAGGGGTATGATACAAGAAAAGTAGGCAGGTAGATTCTGTCTTTCATTTACAATTTTAAACCCCTTTTTATAAGACTAAAAAGTAGAACACATAGTATAAGATATTTATTGTTATAGTAACACGATAAGATTTCTAACATCTAAACAGTAAACAGATAAGATTTTTGAAGCATCTTGAATAGTAAGCTGATCTTGAACAATTGTAAGGGGATATTTTTGAATGGTTGATGTCTGATAAGCTTGTTCAAATTTGACAGCTGCTTCTTGATTTTTATTATTGCGTACTTGCATGTCGAATTCCAATGGGTTTTCCTGGATAGTGTCCCCTACTGGTCATAGAGTCTTGAATATTCGTGTAATATGCTATACCGATGGTCTTGAATGCAAGTAGGTGGCAATTGAGTGTGATATTCCATAAAACTGTAGGAGGGGGATTGTTGAGTGTAAAAGAACCAGTGCCCCTCGGCTAGACAAAGGTGTGCATCTCGAAAAACTCATTGACTAAATTGGATAATATGCTGATCAACGGGTACCCCATAATCCGAGATAAAGTGCTTATTAAACCGGAGCCTTTGAATGTAGCCAGTTGGTATTACGATGAGTACTAGGTGACCATAGAATTCTTGTAAAAGAGTTCGATAAAATTTGAGTGTCTTTAAATATGAATAAAATGAAGTCCATGAACTTGATAGCCATTGATCATAGCGAATAAAAATGGCATATTTATTATATCAAGGTCCTTTGATAGGAGTAATAAAGAGTGCATTATCTTGATATCTAAGGTAAAAGATAAGAGGTTCTTGAATATTTTTCATGAGGTTTGAATGTTGAATGCTGGTTGAGTCGGTTGTGGATGACATCTGGAATAGAGAGATTGAAGCTACAATACTTTGCTTAAAGAAATTCCCTAGTGAGGAAGTCAGGAAGGAAATTGTTTTCTTCATTAATGAATTTAATATCAAAATCGAAAATTGAAAGTATTGCTTACTAGCAGGCAAAGTTTGTTTTGAGATAAGATTTTGAACATTTTTTTGTAAAACTTCTTTTATACGTTTTGCAATCAATTTTTAGTAAGAATTTTTTGAAAAATAAATCATCTTGAAATTTTGAAATGTACAAAACAATAGGTAGAACTTCTTTTTTAGTAATAGCATAATTGACTTGACGTCTAGTCCAGATTCCACTATGAAACCTCATTAATTGTTCAGGATAAGGGTAAAGATGTTACTTGAGAATTGCCCCAAAGTCCTTATCTGGCGCATTCATTTGAACGATCGTGAATGCATGTAGGTTTGGAATGCCAAGACAGGGGAGTGATTTGACTCTATTCTTGATATATTTGACTATTTGAGTGTGCTTATGGGACCATGCAGGAGGATTTCCCTTGAGTCTTTGAAATAATAATTTGCAAATTTCCCTGAGTTTGGGGAAAAAAATCTCCAACATAATTGAGACAACCAAGGAAGCTTTGCAACTGATGTTTATCTCTGATTTCATCTGGAAATTTATCCACAAATTCAATGGATTGTTGAATGGGTTTAATAGTAGCATCAAAAATATCATGGCCTAAAAATGAATTTCTGTTTGAAATAATTTCATTTTTGGAGCAGAAATGGCTAAACCATTCCTTTTAATGACATTGAAAAATGTTTTTAGATACTTGAAATGTTTATCCAAATTTTTTTGAATAAATGAGAACATCATTAATGTAGACGATTGAAAATTCAGAATAATCATTGAGTATATCATTCCTAATATGATGAAGTTCAAAAGGAGTGTTTTTGAGTCCGAATGGCATTACATTCCATTCATAGTGTCCAAATGGAACGGTGAATGCAATTTGTATATGTCTTTCTCAGCAATTTGAATTTGCTAAAAGCTAGATTTTATATCGAATTTTGAAAATATTTTTGCATCATATAATCTTTCTAATAAATGTTTTTGTTGGGAATTGGATATCTTATCCATTGAAGAACTTTGTTGAGTGGTTTGTACTTTATGACTGGTCTAGGAACACCACATTCCTTTTCTGTTTGATTGTAGACATAGAAAGCAGCACAGCTCCAAGGATATTTGGATGATCTAATGAGCATTTTATCTAATAAAGATTGAATTTCTTTTTCACAAAATTCTAAAAGCTCTTTATTCATTTGAATAGGACGTGCTTTTGTTGCAATATTTCTTTCATCAAAATTCTTTTCATATGGTAAGTCTACTATATATTGCTTTCTATTGCAAAAGGCACTTGGGATATCAAGAAAGACGTATTTTTCAAATAATTTCTTGATTGTTTGAATTTTTTGTTGAATCTTTGGTACAAAAAACCGTTGACATATTTGAGTAAGGAATGGAGTTCCAAGGATAACTTGTTGTTTGAGATTTTTGACAAGTATAAAAATATTTTTGAAATAATATTCATTGTTGCAAATATAAGCATTTGAAAGCTTGTAATTAATTTACAACTTAGATCTGGTAGCACTAGTCATTTTCTCTTTAGTTTTTTCAAAACATTTTGATGGAATTAAATGTTTTTAAATGCAATTCATATAGGCACCGCCATCTAGCATAGTGAAAGAATGAAGTTTGAAATCTTTGACTATAATGGTAACAGAAACATGCCATCTTTTAAAATCAATACGGTTAATGACTAAAAGGATTGCTTCAGGATCTTTGCAATCTAGGTTTAATTTAGGAGAAGATGGAGGAGATTGACTAGGCGGTTTTGAAGATTCAAGAGAAGAAACTCGAATTTCAAATTCTTGAAGTTGAGAAACAAGGAATTTTTTCTTTTAATCTGATTTTTTAATTCTTTAACTTCAACTTTGAGTTGATTGACTTCTTGCTTTAATTTTTTGACTGTTACTGGTTTTGAGAGACTTAATCCTTGTGTTGTAGGAAAGTGATGGAAGAAGAAATTCACACATGAAACATAGAATAGATTGAATAAAAGCTTATTGATATTATTGAATTCTATGGATGAATTATACAAGGAAGCAGATGATAAGGGTAGGAGGGAAAGTGAGGAAAGGGATATGGTACAAGGAAAGTAGGCAGGTAAGTTCTGCCTTTCGCTTACAACTTGGAAGCCTTTATATAGACACAAAAAAAAATGTACTGCACAAGATATTTATCGATACATTAACATGATAGTATTTCTGACATTTGAAGAGGAAAAAGATAAGATTATTGAAGCATCTTGAATAGTAGACTGATCTTGAATAGTTATATGCAGACATTTTTGAATGATTGATGTCTAACAAGCTTGTTAAAATTTGATAGCTGTTTCTTAATTTTTATTATTGCGTGCTTGTGTGTCGAAACTCCAAGGGGTTTTGCTGGATCATGTCCCCAACTGGTATCAGAGCCAAGTGTCTAGTAAAATTAGTCAAGTATTAATTAAGTGCCTAGTAATCCCTTAATAAAGTTTTGGTTTAACCTTACCATCATGTATTTAGGCTGGATCCCTGTTATTAATTGAAGGACTAATCAGTTAGCCTAAAGAAGGTTAATTGACCCTTAATGACATATAAATATCCTTATTAAAGGCAGAAATAAGCCGGTTATCTGGCATGTAAGCTGTGTTGGTCAGCAGCATTGGTCAACCTCCTATGAGTCCTTAGGGCGCCCCTAGTAAGTCCATTGGTCAGCCTAGTGATTGGTGGTCCTGGCAGTAAAGGGGTCGGAATAGAGGTGGTTCCAGTATAGTCATGGCAGTATTTGTGTGTTATTTCGTGCTAATTAATTTCTTTAGTTTAATTGATTGTCCTGAAACCAGTCATCTCATCATCATCATGACATCCTCATCATCATGACAACATCATGACATCATCATCATCTAACTCTCTTTTACATTTAATCGTAATGATTAATGAAAGTTTAGATTCAAAAGGAAAATGATTTTCCTAAATCAACCTGTTTTACTAATCAAACATTTCAAGTTAATAGAGTTTATCTTAATAGAGAATTCTATCAAGATTATAATCGGTCTTACTGAGATTGGTTCTTTTCTCATTTTTCGAAACATATGCAAGAATTATTCAAAACTATTTATTATACTCAATTACCCAAAATCAAAGAAAATATACCCTTCTTCGATTGGCTAAATGACTTTCTTGCAAAACTTCAACTTTCTATTCCTAATTACAATAAATTCTTATGTGCTACTAAGCAAAACTTATAGCACAGTCTCCTCACAAAAGAAATAACTATTTCAATTCATCCCCGGTCTTCCTTCCCAAAGCAAAAAGATCAAAATACTTTCGAAAATTCTGTTTTAAAAGAAATACTTTGCATGGATAGACCATCTAGTAGTAATCAACCTAAAAGCTCGGATTCTAAAACTAGCATTTTAGAAAATTCATATGGTGTTCAAACAATTGAAGATAATTCTAATAAAATCCAATTAGGAGAAAATTCTGGCAATTATTCATTAGAATCTTCCCAAGTTAAGAAGATTCCTCAGACGAACTCTTCACCTTTATTCAATCCTTTTAACATACCCATTAAGCAAATTCCTTCTATTCCCACAATAAAATTAGGAAACAACAATAAAAAAGAGATCAAATTATTTCCTAAAATTTTCCATATCGTTGATAAATTAGAAGAACCCACATCACCAAAACAAACTTTATATTTATGAATCATCCTATAGCAATCAACCTAAGAATTCAGATCCAAAATCTAGTTTTTTTGATAAATCAAATCTTATTCGAATTATCAAAAATAAGTTCAAAAAATTTTCAAAAGTAAAATCTCCATTTATCATGAAAAGAAATTTAATAATAGTTGTTTTAGAATTTAAAAAGATAAATTCAAAGCGGAAAATATTTAGAAAAATAATGTGTCGTTAATCTGGCAAAATAGGGCATATGGCCAATAAAAGGAAATATTTAGAAATAAATAATCCTAAAATTCAAAAGAAATCCTTCAAAGTTACCTGTACTCAACTAGAATACTTTTCCAAAAATAAAGAAAGCCTACACCAAAGAAAATTAGATTCTGGCTATAAATCCATTAATCAATTTAGTTTCAAAAAATGGTATATTTATATTACTTTGAAAATTCAAGATACTTTTGAGTTTAAAACAAAAGAACAACTTCTCTATGTTAATGAAATTTCATTGCAAATTAAATATAAATCATCTAGCGCTTATATTTGTAATAAAGAATATTGTTTTCAAAATTCATTCATTCTAGTTAAACATATAAAGAAAAAAGATATTCTTGGCATTCCTTTCATTGCTCATGTCCATCTCTTTAGGGTAAAACAAGATAGTATTCATACCAATATTATGAAACTTGAAGATAAAAAGCTTCAAGAGATAATGCTTTCCCTTTTAATGCATGACGATTCTAAAAAACCCTTTGTGAAATTCAAACATCTGATTCCATCCGTTCTAATTCCTCATATGAAGAAGTTACATTTTATCCTAAGAATTGCAATGTTATTACAAAAGATCAATCTCAGGAAGAACTCCTCTTCGATATCATCAAAAGGATTGAGGAACCAGAAATCAAAACTCGATGCCTCCATAAGCTTAAAAATTTATTACTCAAAGATAAAGTTATCGAATCAAGAATACAACCTTTTAGCCTAGAGCAAGTATTAGAAACCTATGAAAGACAAGGATCAAGTCTCTCAAAACAAGTAACAGTCAAAAAATTAAAACAAGAAGTTAATTAACTCAAAGTCGAATTTAAATATTAAGAAATCATATTAAAACACAAAATCTCCTTCAGGAATCGAATTCAATCCTTATTTCTCAACTTCAGGAGCTTGAAAATCAAGTTTCTTCTCTTGAATCTTTAAAACCTCTTAATCAATCTCCTCCTTCTTCTCCTAAACTAATTCCAGATGACCAAGATACTGAAGCATTCCTTTTAGTCATTAACCATATTGATTTTCAAAAATGGTATGTCCCTATTACTATTATAGTCAGAGATTTCAAACTTCATTCAATCGCTTTGCTACATAGTGGTACCAATATAAATTGCATTCAAAAAGGTTTAATTCCTTCAAAATATTTTGAAAAAATTAAAGAGAAATGACTAGTGCTACCAGATCTAAGCTTCAAATTAATTACAAGCTTTCAAATGCTTATATTTGCAACAAATGAATATTGTTTCAAAAATGTTTTTATGCTTGTCAAAAATCTCAAACAACAAGTTATCTTTGGAACCCCCCTTCCATACTCAAATATATCCTTTTACTATCGATTTCAAAGGAATTTATTGAAATATTCTTGGAAAAGAAATTAAATTCGAATTTTCTTCTCTTATTAAAAATAAAGATATTGTAGCTCTTCAAGAAGCGTCAATTTTAAAAATTATTTTGCTAAAGAAAAACAAATAGCTTTTCTTCAAACAAAAATTATTCAAGCCAGTACTGAAGAATAATTTGTTGCACCAAAAATTCAAAAAAAAATTCAAACAATCAAGAAATTATTTGAAGAATATGTCTGTACTGATATCCTAAATGCCTTCTGGGATAGAAAGCAACTATACCTGTCAGTTCGGGCAGGCAGGTTAAATACGGGTCGAGTGTATTCGGGTTCGGGTAAAATACGGGTCGGGTGTATTTCAGGTTCGGGTAAAGTGCAGGCAGGTGTATTTCGATTTTACGGATTTTAGATCAGCCCAACGGGTTTAGAGCGCTTTTTTAGTGAGCTGTTTTTCTTTTTTTAAAATCAAAATCTTGGTATATTTGTTACTTAAAAATTATCTGCATTTAATAAACAAACATTCTAATTGTAATTTCTTAAAACAACATAAAAAAGTATTCAAACTTTTCAATATGATATATGAATGCGATGTACCGGTGGATAATGAGTCACATTTAAGTGGGTTGGTCCTATATTAAAACATTAATAATAGGCTGGGTCATTCATGGGCCAGCCAATCTAAAACATGATAACGGGTTGGAGCGGTTCGACCTATTAATAACCCATTTAATGATTTGATAATTTGTTAATTAACTTACCATTACTAATCATGTATGCTTTATTAATTAGTTGATCCTAACATGAACACAAGTTGGTCCATTGCCCAACACTGACATGAAGTTCAAGACCAATTAGAAGGAAGCCATATGAAAGAACATTATAGATGCACAAGATATTAAAATTATTTATTAATTATAACATCAAAATTTTAGATTATTACAGAGTAGTATTATTTAAAATGTGATAAGACGTATTCATTTCACTAAGAATAGAATGGTACGACTTGAACATTTTGAATACTTTCTAAATTGATTTTATTAAGACTAGACATTTCATGCCCATTTTCTAAAATGTTCCATTTATAAGTTGTATATAACTTTATTTTATGGGAGCCAATTTGGAAAAGAGTGAATACTATCGACTAATTTGAGAAGGGATGCGACAGTTATACAACATCACTCTAAACGATTCATTATAATGCAAAATTATTATTGTTAAGGGGGAAAAATTAAAGAAAAATAAAAAATAAGGATATAATATTCAGGTTGAGCGGGCGGGTTCAGGCCGGGTTTGACCCAAAACTTTGTGGATTTTTTGGGTTCGGTTTATTTTCGGTTCGAGTTGAGAAAATCATGTTCAAAATCCAAAACTTTCGAGCGGATTCGAGTCGGGTTTTCGAGTCGGGTCAATTTTTGCCAGGTCTAAAAGTAACATATGGTAGAATGACCATATGAAAAAGATTTTGATGAAAGAAATATTCCAACAAAAGTACGTCCTATTCAAATGGATAAAGAGCTTTTAGAATTTTGCAAAAAAGAAATTCAATCTTTATTAGACAAAAGGCTCATTAGATCCTCCAAATATCCTTAGAGCTGTGCAGCCTTCTATGTCTACAATTAAATAGAAAAGGAACGTGGCGTTCCTAGACTAGTCATAAAGTACAAATCACTCAACAAAGTTCTTCAATGGATAAGATATCCAATTTCCAACAAAAAGATTTATTAGGAAGATTGTATTGTGTAAAGAGATATTCAAAGTTCAATATGAAATCTGGCTTCTGGCAGATTCAAATTGCTGAGAAAGACAAATATTAAACTGCATGCCATTTGGACTCAAAAACTACATGCGATTTTCAAAGTTCCATTTGAACACTACAAATGGAATGTGATGCCATTTGGACTCAAAAACACTCCTTCTGAATTTCAACATATTATGAATGATATGCTCAATTATTATTCTGAATTTTCAATAGTTTATATTGATGATGTTCTTATCTATTCAAAAAATTTAGATCAGCATTTCAAACATCTAAAAACATTTTTCAATGTCAGTAAAAGAAATGGTTTAGCCATTTCTGCTCCAAAAGTGAAATTATTTCAAAAAAAAAATTCCATTTTTAGGCCATGATATTTTTAATGGTGCTATTAAACCCATTCAACAATCCATTGAATTTGTAGATAAATTTTCAGACGAAATCAAAGATAAAAATCAGCTACAAAATTTTCTTGGATCTCTCAATTATGTTGTAGATTTTCTCCAAACTTTAAAAAATTTGCAAACCATTATTTCAAAGACTTAAGAAAAATCCTCCTCTATGGTCTCATGAGCATACTCAAATAGTCAAATATATCAAGAGTAAGGTTAAATCACTCCCATGTCTTGGTATACCAAACCCACATGCATTCATGATAGTTCAAACAGATGTGTCAGATAAAGGTGTTGGGGGAATTCTGAAGCAACATCTAGACCTAAATCATGAACAATTAGTGAGGTTCCACACTAGAACCTGGATTGGACCCCAAGTCAATTATTCCACTATTAAAAAAGAAGTTTCAGCTATTGTTTTATGCATTTCAAAATTTCAAGATGATTTATATTTCAAAAATTCTTATTAAAAATTGATTGCAAAAGTGCAAAAGAAGTTCTATAAAAAGATGTTCAAAATCTTATCTCAAAATAAACTTTGCTCACTGGCAAGCAATACTTTCAATTTTTGATTTTGACATTGAATTCATTAATGAAGAAAAAAATTCCCTTCCTGACTTCTTCACTAGAGAATTTCTCCAAGCAAAGTAATTTTGCTTCAATCTCTCTATTCCAGATATCATCCACAACCGACTCAATCCACTGTCAACATTCAAACCTCATAAAAGATATTCAAGAACCTCTTATCTTTTACCTCAAAGATCAAGGCAGTGAACTCCTTATTACTCCTATCAAAGGACCTCGATACAATGAATATGCCATTTTTATCTGCTATGATCAATGGCAATCAAGTTCATGGATTTCCTTTTTTTCACATTCAAAGACACTTGATAAGTGCTCAATATGTTTATCATTTTAGGGCTATTTTGTATCATTTTTAGGAGAATATTGTACTTTAAGTTGTTATTTACTCTCCTATTCTTGATTTATACTTGGATATAATTGTTTGATGTGTTTTGCAGGATTTTTAGTCTTTTTACCCAGCATTTGACCATTAATGGTTGTATTTTGACCTCCTCCACGGTCATCCATGTTATGCCACTCCCATACAGCAAAGAATGAGCAAAATTCGGTTCCAGCACAAGCCACGGACGGCCTGTGGTGTCTCCCACGGTCCGTGCTGAGCCTGTAACTATTGCCTCTTTATTTTCCCTCGGCTGTGTGGCTGAGATCGACTAAGCCTCTCTATAAAACGCAACGTTTTGCAACATTCTCAATTATTCCCAAGCAAAGCGAAAGCATAGAATAGCATACATTAGGGCTATAGTTTCTTTCTCAAATTTTGTAGTTTTTAGTTTGGTTATTGTATTGGCGTGAGTCTTGAGTGTGAGAGTTTGTTCTTAAGGTGGTTTTGAAGCCCTTGGTTGAAGGCCATCTTAGTCAATCCCCTTCTCGCTCAGATTTCACCAATCGTTGGTTAGTTTGTTAATCTTTTATTATGTCAGAGTAGTTTTCTTTAGTCTAGGGATTTAGTAGTTTGTCGAAGTGTTGTTGGATCATGTGTTAATCTATACAAATGTGCTTATTTTCATGATTGGTTTGATTTCATTTTGTCAAGTGTTTGGATTGTTATGAGTTGATTTTTGGCCAAAATTTGCTTGCGCTCTTGAAACAATTGAGTAAAAAACTGAAAGGTGAAATTTGATTGTTGGACTGCTTGATAAGACTTAACGTAACTTCGTCTCGAAAGAGAGATTTGTATGTTGGGAGGACTAGTAAGTAATCAAAGACATTGAACCTGAATTAAGACAAATTAATTTGAAAGAATAACTTTTGCTTAGCTTAGACAAATTTAGTTGATTTCGAAAGAATAGACTGAGTTTCTTAAAAGATTACAATTCCTCGAATTTAACCAATTAGAAGAAAGCACATGTTCATTATTTTTGATCCAATTTCCTTTCACAGCTACAAGAATTTCTAGATGTTTCTTTTCCCTTAATGATTTAGAAAAGCTTATTTGCTATTGTTAAATCGAATCCACTTGAACCAGAATTTTACTTAGCACATTTTGATGGGTAAGACTCAGTAAGTTACATTAGTCCCTGAGGGATGATATCTTTTATCTATACTACGACTACTCGTGTGCTTGCAGTGTTAGTTGATCAAGTTTTTGGCACCATTGCTGAGGACTAAATTGTTAACTATTGAGTTAGTCTTGCGATAAGTATTTTATTGTTTTTTATTTTTTTTTTTGGTTTTTTTCCTTTCTTTGCTTGTTTAAATTACACTGGTAGTGTTGGTGTTAGTGCTTGCAGGAATTTTTCTTGTTTATGCAAAGTTCAGTCTTGTACGAACCCGATCCTAAGATTAGAAGGACTTTTCGCTTTAGGAGGAAAAAGCTAAGGATTAATGAGTAAAGACGCAAGGCAAGAAGGAATTCAAACATGGCAGGAGGTGACCAACAAAGGACTCTTCATGATTTTGTTACCCCAGGAGTCCAGGGGATCGCCTCAAGCATCGCTCGCCCTACTGTAGATGCCAACAACTTCGAGCTCAAACTGACACTCATTTCCATGGTGCAGCAATCTCAGTTCGGCAGAGCTCCCTCGGAAGACCCAAATCTACACCTCTCGGTCTTTTTAGAGGTGTGTGATATGCTAAAATTAAATGAAGTCTCTAGTGATGCGATGCGGCTGCACTTATTCCCTTTCTCATTAAGGGATAAAGCAAGGGCTTGGTTGCACTCTTTGCCATCTAGATGCATAACCACCTGGGATGAGTTAACAAGAGCTTTCCTCGCCAAATTCTTCCCTCCAAGCAAAACAGCGAACCTAAGAAATCAGATCATAACTTTCTACAAAGAGATGATGAGACGCTCTATGAAGCTTGGGAGCATTTTAAAGATCTGCTATGTTTGTGCCCCTATCATGGTCTTCAGTGTTGGAATTGATAATCTAGGCCTTTTATAATGGTGTGACCCAATCTGCAAGGTCCACTATTGATGTGGTGGCAGGAGGAACTCTGATGAGCAAGACTGAGGATAAAGCCTATAATCTGATTGAGGAGATGGCACTTGACAACTTCCAATGGTCCACAGATCGAACCCAACCCAAGCAGGTTGGAGGCAAGCTTGAAGTTGATACAATTACTTTACTTTCTTCTAAAGTAGATGCCATGATTATAGACTAGACCAAATGAATGTTAATGCTGTGAACTCTAGTGCCCCTTCCCCTTATGAAATTTGTGGTTCAATTGAGCATATAACTCTGAATTGTCAAGTTGGGAGTCATTTTTGCCAAGACCCTAATGAAGTTCATTATGTTCAAAATTTCAACCCAAAACCAATGACCTTTACTCTAATACCTATAATCCGTGTTGGAAGAATTATCCAAATTTCTCTTACAAGTCAAACCCAAACACTATGAACATGCCCCTGATAAATGCTAGACCACTCCCTGGTTTTCAAAGACCCCCATTCCCTTCTCAGATGCCCCAGAAGTCTAATTTATAGGTAATAATGGAAAATATGCTTATGGCGCAACAAAAACATAATGAGTATATTAAGCAATTTGCCTCCAAGGTTGATGTGCTTATGACTCATAATAGGATGTTAGAAGCACAAATTGCCCAAAAAGCTAATTTCTCATCTATGCCCCCAGACAGACTTCCTAGCAAACCTGAACCTAACCCTCATGAGCATTGTAACTGTGTTAGCATAAATGGAGAAGAAGAGGATTTCACTGACTCTGAGGAAGTACCAATGGAAGAGGGTAGGGAGATAACTATGGCTGGTAGTAAAGAGAGCAACAATGGTGGCAAGACTACCACATTCAAAGAAAACAACCCTGTTGAGATCCGCACCATTTTTCCCGCTATGCTCCCTAACCCATGTAGTTTTTCTATCCCCTGTATTGTAGGAAAGGTAGAAATTAAGAAAGGTCCATGTGATCTAGGTGCAAGTGTCAGTATAATGCCCTATTCTTTATTTTATAAGCCACAACTAGGACCATTACTAGGCTCACCCATTTCTTTACAGTTGGCTGATGGTTTTGTGACGCAACCTATAGGCAAGTTAGACAATGTGCCAGTCAATATAGGAGACATGTAGGTATTGGAACACTTCATTATCGTTGACATGCTTGAAACTGACGATGCCCAAATTATCCTAGGTTGCCCTATTTTGGCGACAGCTGGTTGCCACATTGATGTAAGAGAAGGTCGTATATCTTTTGAGGTAGAAGGGTGATTTGCTGTGTTTAGTCATAGGAAGGAGGATATGGTTTCTCCTCATTCTTCTATATTGGATGCATTATCTCTTTTTTTTGAGATTGATATGGAGGACGTCTGGAATTGTGAAGATTCTCCTGATTCTTATCAGATTTCTTATGAGGACCCTAACCAAGGGTATGTTAAGGTGGAATTTATTGCTCCTATGCCACCTAACAAGCCTGAGGTTGAGGCTCCTGTTTCTAATGAATCTTCAATGAGTGATTATTGCAGGTTTGCACAAACTGTTCTCTGTATTCCCCATATGGAAGGTTTTGATGCAAATTTTAGTGTCGGGGTTGAGCAAGTTGATGATAGCCTGTCTGATGGGCCACAAAAGCGATTTGTTTTACATGCAAATAGTGCATTATCGAACCAAGTTATGAAGATGAAGGACCTGCAGCCAAAACTTTTAAGATGATACCTTCAACTGAATAAGTTTAATTTTGTGGTTTGCAATAAAGCAAATCTGGACCAAGCTTAGAGTAAGGGCCAAGCTCTTGACCTTAAAAGAGCGCTCTTAGGAGGCAAGCCAAGCTTTCTTTCCTTTTCCCTTTTTATAGTTTTTATTTTTATTAATTTTTATAGTTTTAAATGCGAAAAAAAGGGATTAAAAAATATGAATAAAATATTGACGCCACGGTCAGTCCCCCCAAAACTACAACCCTAGGGTGCCAACCCAGAAAAACTAGAAAAATCGAGTTTCCGCAAACACCACAGACTGTCCGTGGTGGTCTGCTATGGGCTGCAGTCTAGGTTTTTGACCGCGGTGCCTCTTCATTTTTCCCTTTTCTTCTTCAACCTCTCGGCACACTCTCTCTCTCTACCTCCATTTTCTCTCTCTAAATTCTCCATAATCAAATGTCTCTAATCCCCCCACATTTCTTCACCATTTTCAATCATTTTCACACCAAATCATCCCCTTTGACCCAATCTTTCATCTTTCTCAATAAATTCCCTCTCTTTCTTCTTCTTTTTCTTCCAATTCATCTCATCCACCATACCCATACTTTTCTCTCTTTTATTCTTCAAATGTTTTCTTAATTTCTTCAAATTTCTAGGTTTTAGTTCTTATTTTTGGCTTTAGTTTTGTTTTTGGGTTAGAATTTACAACAATGGCACCAACGAAGAGACAAAGGAGCACCAAGGAGGTTGGTTCTTTAAGTCAAGCACCACCTCAACCACAAAGGGCATCCCAAACCTTATATGCTAGAGATAACATTCCTCATCCCCTTGGTTTAATGTATCCTGATCATGTTATTAGATATAATTGCTTGAATGAACGTATGGTTGTAGCAACTAGATATTATGATAAGGATTTGTTAGCCCAATTGGGATTGTTGGATGATATTCGTTAGTTGTTTGCTAGAGGTGGTATGGGACACTTTTTAGAACTTAAAGAGCATACATATAGGGACCTGACCCTAGAATTCCTTAGTACACTCCATCTCGAGGTCACTAGAAGGCCTCAATGTCAAGTTGGATATATATCGATTTATTTGCAGAGACAATTGTGTGAACTGAACTTAGGTATCTTCAATAATATTTTCGGTTTTCCAACTAGCATGGACTTATCGCACCATCAAGTCCCCCGTGAATTCAACCCGAATGCGTTTTGGGGTGAACTTTTGGGGAGTATTAGGTATAGTACCAGTTCGTCAAAATGTACACATATTAGAAATCCTTGTATTAGAGTAGCTCCGTGTATTTTAGCTTGTCCTCTGTTTGCTTGGGACAATAGTCTGAATGTCCCGAGACTTTGTAAGTTGTACTTTTTATCTTGTATGCTTGATGGAGGCCAACTTGACCCAGTTTCATTTTTAGCTAGACAATTACATAGTGTTGCTGTTAGCACTAAAGATAGGATAGTTATTGGTGGAATTATAACGACTATTGCTAGATTCTTGGGAGTTGAGCCCAACCCTGAGGATAGAGTTTCCGAGTCTGAGCAGCTTGATCAAGCTGCTTTTGAGATTATAAACTTCTGTAAAGTTGAGGCTGGTCGTTTGTATTGGATTTACCCAAGGGACTGACCTTTGCCGCTTCGTAATGTTGATCGCACCACTCTTCTTCATCAAGGTAATCTTTATTGGGTACCTGGTGATGATGAGGTTGTTCGACCTATACCCCACCAACCGACCCCTCACTCTAGTCAAGCTGGACCTAGTTCTTCCTCTTAACCACCCCCATCTGACTATTCTAACCCCCAGGACACCCTTAGGTCCATTCAAGAGGAGCAAGTTTTCCTCCAAGGAGTTTGTTGCTTCTGAGAGCACCGCTCTTTGGGACTTTGTCCAAGAGCGCCACGATGAGATCCGTGGGTTGCTTACTTCCCAGACCCAATATTTCCAAGACTATAGGGCATGTCTAGAGACCTAACAGGATTGGCATATCTCCTATGACCAACCACCTCATCCTCCTCCACCTCCTCCTCTCTGATCTTATTTGATGTGCTTCTCCCCTTTCCTTTTTCTATTATGTGCCCACATTGTGGGCAATGTTTGATTTTAGCATAGGGGAGTTAGTCATTATATTTGGCATCTGATGCCTATTTTTGTTTGGTGTGTTTGTGCTTTGTATATGTTTTTAGGGGTAGTTTTTGTGGCTTTTGATGGTTTTAGTTTTGTTTAGTAGTGTATTTAGTTTTCTTTGCATTCTAGATTGCATTTTCATTTTTTTTAGTTTCTTTTGCATTTTAGTTTGCATTGTTTGTAGGAGCATGCATAAAAAAATTGAAAAGTAAGCAAAAAAAACAAAAAAACATAAAAGAATAAGAAAAAAATTATCCGATGATGATCTATATAGATTTGGTAGCTTTTTTTGGTTTAGTTTGATCCTTTGATTCGTCCAAATTGTGCATAAAAGTTTGCAAATGCGTTTTCGAAATGAATTCCGTGTTTTGACCACATGTTGGATGCAAGTTACCCCATGAGTCTTTATAAGACTTTGGCATGTGTTTACTAGTGAGCTAGCTTTGTCTTTTATAGAAGTGCTGTGAGACTTTGAGACTTTAGAGACTGTTTATCAAATTAGTCTCACATTTCTTTCATGTGTAACTCTTCCTTAATATTAATTCTCTAGAAATTGCTTTGATTCCCATCCAAGATCACATTTCACATATGCATTTCGGCAATATGATTAAGGTAATTTTTCTTTGATTTATTTGAAACCCACAGCCAAATAGCCACCCTGGTTTTGTATTGTATCTCTTGTTAGCCCCTTTGAGCCTGTATCTGTTTTTCTTGATTTGAACCTCCCATTATAACCCATGGCTAAGCCAAGACTAGATGAGTGTTTCATTCTTATGCATCATAGGGCGTTAGTGAGATGGAATGATATCTTGTGGTGTAATTTAGTTGTTTGGTGCAGGATTGTGAGATATTAATTAATCCCTTATTTTATTGTGCAAAATTTAAAGAAAAGTTCGAATTTAAAGTTCATTATGGATTTCCCCCTTGGCTATCCTATATGGAAAAAAAAATGACAAGTGCTTACAAAACAACAAAACACAAAACAAAAAATTCAAAAGAAAAAAAAAAGAAATAAAAAAAGAACTTGAAAAAAAAAAAAAAGAAAGCAGTTAACCTTAGTGGGAAAGTAAGTTATTTATGATTTTCAACTCTTTTTCTCTTCATTTGGGGATCTATTCTGAAATGATATGGTTTAAGAAGGATGTAGTATAATGCGTTGGAATTGTTTAGCTCTTGGTATGTGGCTTCTAGCTCCTCATTTTCAAAAACATTTGTTTCACTCTTACCTTTACCCTTAGCCCCATTACAGTCCTATTAAAGTCTTATGATTGTCTAATGTGCTTGCATCTTTAGTGATAGCGAGTTTGAGAATCTTATCAAGCTTATGGTAGATTTGCATCTAAGGTTGAGATTTAAGAAAACCTTCATAAATATATACATTTCAAACACATGAGTGCTGAGTGCTACATAACTATAGTGAGGTTCTATCTGCTTTACTAGTTTCACTTATTTCATTTGTTAAATGACTGTAGTTGACAATTTAGGGGAGATTGCTTTCAAGTTTGACATTGTGGTTTATAAAAAGTCTTTGAAAATTTCATTCCCTATTCTATTTATTAATGATTTTTTTGTATCTTTTTGGGCTACCTATGAATCAGCCTTGCCGTTTGAATGTTACCTATATCTATCCTGAGGAGGTTGTGTATTGAGGACAAGCAATAGTTTAAGCACGGGAGAGTTTGATAAGTGCTCAATATGTATATCATTTTATGGCTATTTTGTGTCATTTTAAGGAGAATATTGTGCTTTAAGTTGTTATTTACTCTCTTATTCCTGATTTATGCTTGGATATAGTTGTTTGATGTGTTTTGCAGG
This sequence comes from Carnegiea gigantea, assembly GCA_029747015.1. Lineage (NCBI taxonomy): Eukaryota > Viridiplantae > Streptophyta > Magnoliopsida > Caryophyllales > Cactaceae > Carnegiea > Carnegiea gigantea. The sequence continues at coordinate 43,651 of JAKOGI010002776.1, forward strand.
ATTTTTAGTCTTTTTACCTAGCATTTGAACATAAATGGCTGTATGTTGACCTCCCCGATGGTCATCCATGTTATGTCACGCCCGTAGAGCAAAGAATGAGCAAAAATCCGATTCCAGTACAGGCCACGGTCAGCCCACGGTGTCTCCCACAGTTTGTGGTGAGTCTATAACTATTACCTCTTCATTTTTCCTCGACTGTGTGGCTGAGATTGACCAAGCCTCTCTATAAAAGGCGACGTTTTATAGCATTCTCAATCATTCCCAAGCAAAGCAAAAGCATATAATAGCATACATTTGGGCTTTAGTTTCTTTCTCAAATTTTGTAGGTTTTAGTTTGGTTATTGCATTTGAGTCTTGAGTGTGAGAGTTTGTTCTTGAGGCGGTTTTGAAACCCTTGGTTGAAGACCATCTTAGTCAATCCCCTTCTCGCTCAGATTTCGCCAATCGTTGGTTAGTTTGTTAATCTTTTATCATGTCAGAGTAGTTTTCTTTAGTCTAGGGATTTAGCAGTTTATGGAAGTGTTGTTGGATCATGTTTTAATCTATACAAATGTGCTTATTTTCATGACTGGTTTGATTTTATTTTGTCAAGTGTTTGGATTGTTATAAGTTGATTTTTGGCTGAAATTTACTTGCGCTCTTGAAACAATTGAGTGAAAAAATGAAAGGTGAAATTTGGTTGTTGAACTGCTTAATAAGACTTAATGTAACTTCGTCTCGAAATAGAGATTTGTATGTTAGGAGGACTAGCAAGTAATCGAAGACATTGAACTTGAATTAAGACAAATTAGTTTGAAAGAACAACTTTTGCTTAGTTTAAGAAAATTTAGTTGATTTCGAAAGATTAGCTGAGTTTCTGAAAAGATTACAATTCCTCGAATTTAACCAATTAGAAGAAAGCACATGTTCATTATTTTTGATCCAATTTTCTTTCACAGCTACAAGAATTCCTAGATGTTTCTTTTCCCTTAATGATTTAGAAAAGTTTATTTGCTATTGTTAAATCAAATCCACTTGAACCAGAATTTCACTTAGCACATTTTGATAGGCAAGACTCAGTAAGTTACATTAGTCCCTCAGGGACGATATCTTTTATCTATACTACGACTACCCATGCGGTTGCAATGTTAGTTGATCAACACTCAAATTCCACTTAACTCTTTTAAAAAATAAATTACAAAATGTGATTAATTAATAGTAAAACTTGATTAATTAGGAGTAAAGATTGATTAATAATTGATTAAATAAATAAGCATTAATGAAGTAACAAAAATGAGTAGTGCAAAGCTTGAAAAATTAGTTAAATATGAATGGTCCTAAATAGTAGGAAAGTGATGGAATAGTAGAGAAAGAATGAATTCACGCAAAACTTATGAATAAAATTTTGCGCATTGAAGGTGATTGAATAAACGTACTGATATTTGATTGAATTCTCTACAGATATTACAACGATAGAAAAGAGAGAAGGGGAGATGTACAAGGAAGACAGGCAGATAAGTTCTGCCTTTGCTTACAACTTTGAAGCCTTTATATAGGCCTAGAAGGTAAAATGTATAGTACAAGATATTTATTGAAGCAATAAGATGATAATATTTCTGACATTTGAACAGTAAGAAGATAAAATTATTGAAGCATCTTGAATAGTGATCTTATCTTGAACGGTTGTATGCGGACAATTTTAAATATTTAACATCTAACAAGCTTGTTAAAATTGGACAACTGCTACTTGGCGTTTATTATTGCATGCTTACGTGTCGAATTCCAAGGGGTTCTGCTGTATAATGTCCCCTAGTGGTCATAGTGTCTTGAATATTCGCGTAGTATGCTGCACCGGTGGTTTTGAATACAACTAGGTGGCAATTGAGTGTGATACTCGACTATGCTTGAGTCTAAAGGAGATATAGTTGAAGATGAAGACAAATGTTGAGTGTAAAAGAACTAGTGCTCCTTGGCTGGACAGAGGTGTGCATTTGAAAAAATTCGTTGAATAAATTGGATAATATACTGATCAAGGGAGATCCAATAATCCATGATATATTACCTATTAAGATGGAGCATTTGAATGCATCCAGTTGGTATTACGATGAGCACTGGATGTCCACAGAAGTCTTGTAAAAGGGTTCAGTAGAATTTTAGTGTCTTTAAATGTGAATAAACGGAAATCCATAAACTTGCTTGCCATTTATCATAGCGAATAAAAATGGCATATTCATTGTATCGAGTCCTTTGATAGGAGTAATAAAGAGTTCATTATCTTGATCTCTAAGGTAAAAGATAAGAGGTTCTTGAATATCTTTCATGATGCTTGAATGTTGAATGTGGGTTGAGTCGGTTGCGGATAACATCTGGAATAGAGAGATTGAAGCAAAATTATTTTGCTTGAAGAAATTCTCTAGTGACGAAGTCAACAAGGAAATTGTTTTCATCATTAATAAATTCAATATCGAAATCGAAAATTGAAAGTATTGCTTGCCAGCAGGCAAAGTTTGTTTTGAGACGGGATTTTGAACATTTTTTGTAAAACGTCTTTTGCAATCAATTTTTAATAAGAATCTTTTGAAATATAAATCATCTTGAAATTTTAAAATGCATAAAACAATAGCTAAAACTTCTTTTTTAATCAGTCTAAGTTCCACTACGGAACCTTATTAATTGGTCAGGATTAGGGTCAAGACGTTCCTTGAGAATTCCCCCAAAACCCTTACCTGACGCATCCGTTTGAACTATCATGAATGCATGTCGGTTTAGAATGCCAAGGGGAGTGATTTGACTCTATTCTTGATATATTTGACAGTTTGAGTATGCTCATGGGATCATGTATGAGGATTTGTCTTTGAAATAATGATTTACAAATTTTCCTAAGTTTGGGGAAAAAATCTGCAACATAATTGAGACAACCATGGAACCTTTACAATTGATTTTTATCTTTCATTTCATCTGAAAATGTATACGCAAATTCAATAGATCGTTGAATGGGTTTAATAGTACCATTATAAATGTCATGGTCTAAAAACCGAATTTTTGTTTGAAATAATTTCATTTTTAGAGCAGAAATGGCTAAACCAATTCTTTTGATGACATTGAAAAATGTTTTTAGATGCTTGAAATGTTTATCCAAATTTTTTGAATAGATAAGAACATCATCAATGTAAATTATTAAAAATTCAGAATAATCATTGAGTATATTGTTTATAACATGTTGAAATTCAGAATGAGCATTTTTGAGTCCAAATAACATCACATTCCATTCATAGTGTCCAAATGGAACTATGAATGCAGTTTTATACCTGTCTTTCTCAGCAATTTGAATCTGCCAAAAGCCAGATTTCATATCGAATTTTGAAAATATTTTTACATCATATAATCTTCCTAATAAATCTTTTTTATTGGGAATTGGATATCTTATCCATTGAAGAACTTTGTTGAGTAGTTTGTAATTTATGACCAATCTAGGAACACCATGTCCCTTTTCTGCTTAATTGTAGACATAGAAGGCTGCACAGCTTTAAGGGGATTTTGGAAGATCTAGTGAGCCTTTTGTCTAATAAGGATTGAATTTCTTTTTTATAAAATTCTAAAAGCTCTTTATTCATTTGAATAGGACGTGCTTTTGTTGGAATATTTCTTTCATCAAAATCTTTTTCATATGGTAACATGTTGCTTTCTATCGCGAAAAGCATATGGGATATCAGCACAGACATAATCTTCAAATAATTTCTTGATTGTTTGAATCTTTTGTTGAATCATTGGTACAACAAGTTGTTCTTCAATACTGTCTTGAATAATTTCCGTTTGGAGAAAAGCTATTTGTTTTTCTTTAGCATAAATAATTTTTGAAATTGAAGTTTCTTGAAGAGCTGCAATATCTTTATTTTTCATAGGAGAAGAAAATTTGAATTTAACTTCTTTTCCAAGAATATTTGAATAAATTTCTTCGAAATTAACAACAAAAGGATATATTTGAATGAGGAAGGGAGTTCCAAGGATAACTTCTTGTTTGATATTTTTGGCAAGTATGGAAACATTTTTGAAGCAATATTCATTATTACAAATATAAGTATTTGAAAGATAATAATTAATTTGGAGCTTAGATCTGGTAGCACTAATCATTTACTCTAGTTTTTTTCAAAATATTTTGAAGGAATTAAACCTTCTTGAATGCAATTCATATCGGCACCGCTATCTAGCATAATGATAGAATTAAGTTTGAAATCTTTGACTATAATGGTAACAAAAATATACCATTTTTAAAAATCAATACGACTAATAACTGAAAGGAATTATTCATGATCTTATTATCTGGACTCAATTTAGGAGGAGATTAATTGGGAGGTTTTGAAGATTCAAGAAAAGAAACTCGATTTTCAACCTCTTGAAGATGAGAAATAAGGATTGAATTTGATTCTTCGAGGGGATCTTGTGTTTTGAGATGATTTTTTAATTCTTCAACTTTGAGTTGATTGATTTCTTATTTTAATTCTTTCACTGTTACTGGATTTAAACGATTAGATCCTTGTCCTTTATAGGTTTCTAGTACTTGTTTTAGACTAAAAGGTTGAATTCTTAATTCGGTAGCTTTATCTTTAACGGAGGCACTAAGTTTTGATTTTTGGCTCCTCAATCCTCTCGATAATATCGAAGAGGAGCTTTTCTTGAGATTGATCTTTTGTAATAATATTACAATTGTTAGGACAAAGAGAATATATAGACACACACAAGCACACACATGTATATATATATATACACACACACACGCGCGCGCGCGCGCACACACATACATACATGCATACATACATATATATACATATATACATATACATATACATATATATACATATATATATATATATATATATACACACACACACACACACACATATATACATATATATATATATACACACACACACACACACACACACACACACACACACACACATACATACATATAAACATCCATACATACATACATACAAGCCAGTAGGGGGAAGAATTCGGCGGGAAGGGCTTTTTTTCCTTTTTTAACTCCACTTACTTTGAACCATTAGATTAAAGATTAAAGGCTAAGATTAGTGTTCTCATCTCTCATTCTAACTCCTCGTTCTCATTTGCTATGTTACCTTTATATATATATATATATATATATATATATATATATATTATATATATATATATATATATATATATATATATATATATATATATAAGGTGAAGTTATATACTACTTCAAAAAAAAGTAAGCAATGTTAACAACAGCAGGATCCTTTCCTCCACCTACTATTACAATGATGGCATGCAAATTAAGTCTTGTTCCCTAATTAAACTAAGAACATTCATGTCAGACAACTAGACCACCCTAATATTTTCTTTTTCGTGTAACCCCCAAGTCACAAATGCATATTAACTTAAACCTCTTGTTTGATCAGCATTGAGCTTCTACATTTGTCATCAAAACGTCTCAAATTCCTTTTGGACAGTAAGTTATATACAAATGTAGCTAGAGCAGCTAAAGCCCCAGCCTTCACCACTGTCTTGCATGAACCTTCAGTCTCAAACTAGTGCACAATCTCATCCCATATAACCCATGGCTTTATATGTAGTCGTGCACGAATTGCATTCCAAACTACCAAACGAGAATTAACGCTCAAGGAATAACTGTTCATGGTTTTTGTCGTCTAAATTACACAACACATATTGATTGTCTTATGTGTTTCCCAATTTCAACATCATTCTTTTGTCTTTTATGAGTTGTTTGGTGAGTTATAATCTAAAGATAGATAGCATATCATGGCACTACTAAAGGGGACCAAACCATGCTATACTTACCCCATTTAATGGCACCAAGCAATCAATATAGCACCTCTTGATACTATACCCTGAAATTTAACGTTGCATAACATAGTTTAGTTTATCTCTGAATTTAAGAATCTTCTGAATAGGCCTAGCAGACTGTGGAGAAGTCTTTATCTCCTAGATATTAACTTTTTAATATAATAGCTGTGAATCCATCTATTCCACAACTTTTCCTTTAGGAAACATAGGGACCAAAGTAATTTTCCCATTGCAGCCACATTCCATGTCTTTAAATGGAAAAGGCATGGCCCTCCATAAGATTTGGGTTTGCACACCTGTTTCCGTGCAACTTGGGCTTTCCTACTGGCATTACATCTTCCAGTCCATTGGAAGACCCTGCACTTTTGCTTAATAGATCTCAACATAGCCTTGGGGAAGATAACGATTTAGCCCCATAAGGTTTGTAGAAAAGTGATTACAAATTATAGCAGCTGCAATCTGCCAACATAGGATAAAAAATGGCTTATCCATGAATTTAGCCTAGTTGTATCCTTATCATTGAGTGGAGTCCATTGTACTATAACTATCTTTCAACATGACAAAGGGACCTCCAAGTACCTCATAAGTAAAGTTTCTTGGTGTACTTTGATTTTGTTCAAGATATGTTGCTCTTATGTGGTTTCATACCCCCAAAAAACCTCAGATTTCTCAAAGTTGGATATCATGCTAGAAACTTTGGCAAAGTTATTAAAGCACTTAAAAAAAGCAGTTGAACAAATAAAGTCACCTCTAGCAAATAATAATATATCATTCGTGAAGATTAAGAGAGCAAGATTAAACTTCTCACACCTCCAATGATAATCGAAGTTAGGGACCTTTACTAGAGATAACAACTTTCTAGACAAATATTCCATAATTGTGATAAAGGGATAAGGTGAGAGAGGGTCACCTTACCTTAAACCCCTCTTTGCGTTAAAAGGTTAAAGACTTCCCTATTAAATAATATGCTATATGAAACTATACTAATACAGGCCCAAATCTAATTGACAAACTGCAAAGGAAATCCAAGTCCAAGCATTATCTGTTTCAAGAATGGCCATTCAACAGAGTTACAGACTTTCCTAGATCATCTTTGATAACACATCTAGGGAAAATTCCTATTCTTTCATAGGGTTTGACGACTTAAAAGCCAGTAGAACATTGTTCCCTGTATGACTTCCTTGGATAAAAGCAGATTGAGACTCATCAATAATATCTGGAAACACCAATTTGAGTCTATTTACACTACTAACGTATGCTGAAATGCAAGCTTGGAGATGAACCAAACCTAGTAATTCAACGCGGAAGATATGTCTTAATATAAAGATTAAATCCACCAATCAAGACTAAAAATAGAGCTCAACCTTCCTAAAGCCTTGGCACCAAAAGATCAGATAAAAAACCCACTCACTAAACACCACCAAATAAAGGATAAAGTTTAGAGAGATTTTAAGAGAGTTTACTTGAAATCAGCAAAGCAATAGTATTTCATTAATCAATGTCCACTGCTTATAATGAAAAACAAGGCTTATATACTCAGCCTTCCATACAAGATCAATGGCTAAAACAGAAACCAGCTTCGAATAAAAACAGCTAAAATAATTTGAATGAAAAATGCCTAAAACAGCAGCTAACCCTTGATCTTTAACACCTAATGCCTTTGCTAATCTCCATTACTGAGGTGTCAAGCCTTTGGAGCATCCAAGTACTACTAATGATGGGTTTGGAGATGATTTGCAGCTGCTTACCTCGAGATTAGGCTGGCTGGTCAGCAAAGTACGACAGCCTGAAATCCATTAAATCAAAGGTTTTTTTCAGGATGTTTGTGCTGGATAAAGGCTGATGCTGAATGATCTGATTCTGTAACTTCAGGACCTTCAATGATAATTATTTAGGCACATTTTCAAGTCCTTAAACAAGCTAAAATGAGCTGCTAAGTTGGAACTAAAATAACCCCATTGAACTACTATTGCTACTGGACTGTCTCGTGACTATTTCCAATGAAAATCAAGCAACCTTTATCATTTAGTAGCTGAATTAAGGGCTAACAAATAAGCTAAGTTACTTTCTAAAAGGATCAATGCTCCTATACTGAAAGTGATTCACTAGTAGGTGTTGGGGCTGCCAAAAAATATGCTGATCTTTAGACAATCCTTATTGAAACTAAACTGAACTAGGCTACTGGCTAGCCTCAAAATGACTTGTGTATGCTTGTAAGGGAGCTTAGGGCATCTAGCATAGCAAGGACCTCCATAGACAAGGAAAAAAAGTGCACTGCTTCCCCTCACAGAGCTAATCTTTGTGGTGATTAGGAAGCAAAGTCTTCCCATGCCCTGGCTGAGGGTCTTGAACTACAGCTTGATTTGCATCATCCTTCCCTCCTTTGAAAGGATTTACCATCAAATCCCTATAGTCAATCTCATATTCCACATAGAGGCTTAAATCACCTACATTGAAGGTCGCTGATACAGCCATATCTCCAGGAAGCTCTACTTGTAGGCATTGGCTCCTACCTTAAACAAGACTCTAAAAGAACCATCTCCTCTGGCCATCATCTTGCTTTTTCTCCTTGTGGGGAATCTTTTCCTTCTAAAATGGAGCCAAACAACGCCACCAGGCTGATACTCAACCTCCCTTCTGTTTTTGTTCGCCTTAACCTTGTATGCTTAATTAATCTTCTCCATATGGGCTCTAATTTGCTTCTCTAGTTTCTTCATCTCCTTAGCTCTTTGCTCAGCTTCAAAATTGACTTTGCACTTAGTAGGCAGTGGGATAAGGTCAATGGGGGTAAGTGGATTGATCCCATACAATGCCTCAAAGGGGGAACACCTAGTAGCTCTAGCAGGTGTTCTGTTGTATGCAAATTCAACATGTGGGAGCTTGAGATCCCACTCTTTTAGGTTCTTCTGGACCAAGGTCCTAAGGAGTGTAGACCAGGTCTTATTTATGACATCTATTTGGCTATCAGTTTGGGAATGGAAGGTAGTACTATAAAGCTGCTTGGTCCCCAACAAATGCCAAAGACTCCTCTAAAAACGAGATAGAAACTTGGTGTCTCTATCACTCATAATGGTCCTTGGTACCCCATGAAGTCTGATTATCTCCTTAAGATACAAGTCTACAACATGACAGGCATTATCTATCTTGTAACAGGCTACGAAGTGTGCCATTTTAGAAAACCTATCAACAACCACCATAACTGAGTCCTTACCCCTCTATGTCCTTGGCAAAGCTACCACAAAATCCATGCTGACATCTTCCTAAGGTCTTAAAGGGAGTGGAAGTGGGGTATAAAGATTTTGATGGAACTGGCTCTTGGCTTTGTGATAGATAGAGCATCTTGACACAACCCTGTGAACATCTTCTCCCATTTTTAGCCAATAGAAGTGTTCCTTGAGAATATTCAGGGTCTTGTTCAAGCCAAAGTGGCCAGCAAGGGATCCTTCTTCCCTAACCAATAACTCCCTTAGGGAGCAGACTGGAACACACAGTTTGTTCCCCTTGAAGAGAAATCTTTCTTCCATCATATATTGTCCTTGAGCTGGAGTATTCTTCAGCAACTCTTGAAATGCTGGATCTTTAGGATAATAGGCATGCATGGCATGCAAGCTCAAGAGCTTTGCTCCCAAACTGAGATAAGAGCATACCTCCTGGAAAGGGCATCAGCTATCATATTTTCAGTGCCTTTCTTATGCTTGGTAGAGAAAGTGAAGGCTTACAAAAAAAACTCAACCCACTTAGCATGTCTGGCATTGAGTTTAGGCTAACCATTTAGGAACTTTAAGGTTTGATGATCAGAATGGAGTATAAAAGCCTTAGGCTTGAGGTCATGACTCCAGTGACTCAATGCTCTCACTATTGCATAGAATTCCTTATCATATGTTGAGCAATTGAGCTTGGGACTACTGAGTTTCTCACTGAAATAGGCCAAGGGTTTTCTGAGTTGAGTCAGAATAGCCTCAATGCTCACTCCACTAGCATCACACTCTACCTCAAACAATTCCTCAAAATTAGGCAAGGCTAGAACAACTGCCTCACAAAGCCTCTGTTTGATGGTCTCAAAGGCCTTCTGAGCTGTCGAAGGCCAAGAGAAACTGACTTTCTTTATGTATTCTATGATTAGAGCCATGATTGGGTTAAAATCTTTGATAAAGTTCCTATAAAAAGAAGCTAGGCCATGAAAACTCCTCACTGCTATGACGGAACTTGGAACTGGCCATGATCTGATTGCTTCAACCTTGGTTTCATCTACTTAAATTCCATCATAGGAGACCACATATCCAAGGAAAATAACCCTTAGGACAAAGAACTTACACTTTTCAAGCTTCCAATAGAGCTTCTGATCTCTAAATGTAGAGAAGACTTGCCTCAAGTGTTGAATGTGATCTTGCTCAGCCTTGCTATACACAAGAAGATCATCAAAGTACACTACTACAAACAAACCAATGTAGCGTCTAAGCACCTTATTCATCAACCTCATGAAGGTATTTGGGGCATTAGACAGCCTAAGTGGTATAACAAGCCATCATAGAATCCTTGCTTGGTTTTGAATGTAGTTTTCCACTCATCTCCTTCCCTCATTCTAATCTGATGCAATACACTCCTTAGATCAATCTTGGAGATAACTTTTAAACCATATAGCTCATCTAACATGTCATGAAGTCTAAGAATAGGGTACCTACACTTGATTGCAATGCTGTTAATAGCCTTACTATCCACACACATTCTTCAACTACAATCTTCCTTTGGCACCAAAAGAGCTAGAACTGAGCATAGACTCATGCTCTCGCTCACATATCCTCTATCAATCAACTCCTAAACCTACCTCTGTAACTCCTTGGTTTCAGTTAGGTTGCATCTATAAGCAGGTTTGTTGGGTAAGGGGGCTCTAGGAATCAAGTCTATTTGGTGTTCAATACTCCATCTTGGGAGGAAGTCCAGGGGCTAGGTCTTGGGAAAAGACATCCTCAAACTCATGAACCAAAGGCTAAACTGAGGGGTGAAAAGTTGTGGGATCTGAATCAGGGGCATACTCCACCATAAGGACTGCAAATATAGGTTTTTCCTTAGAGGTAGCCCTCTCCACTCTTCCTCCATTGACAAGCAAGGCACTCTCCTTATATTTTTCCCTCCCAGTTTCTATTTTGTGTGTTTGGTTAGGGGCTAAAAGGGTCAAGGTCATCATTTTGCCTTTCAGTTTAAAAGATTAGGTTTTCGATTGACCATGATGAATAACATCCCTATCATACTGTCAATGCCTACCAAGGAGGAGATGAAAAGCATCCACGGGCAGTACATCACACACAACGTCATCTTGATATTCTCCAACAGAAAAAACAACGAAAGCTTATTTAGAAAGTATTACCTCATTCCCTTCCTTGAGCCATTGCATGGTATAAGTCCGGGGGTGCTCAATGGTGGCCAAATTGAGCTTGCTGACCATCTCAGTAGAGGCTACATTTATACAGCTCCCTCCATCTATGATCAGGTTGCATGTCCTACCAGCTACCGTGCATCTAGAATGAAAGATCTACTCTCTTTGGTTAACTTCTGGTGGGGCTTCAGTAGCATGCAGCACTCTCTTGATCATAAGCATTTCACCTCTTCAAGTAGCGGGTAGGAAGTCTCTCCTTCTTCATCAAATTCTTCTTCAGCTTCTTCCATCTCCATTTAAGCCAGGTCTTCAATCTCTCTAATTATAAGGACTCTCGTGTTAGGATAGTTAGCTTAAAAATGCTTATAGCCATGGCATTTGAAACATTTCTTCTGGCCTTTGGGAGTTTGCTTAGCTATCTCCTTTCCTTTCCCTTTGTCTTTGTCTTCTCTGGATGGAGGATCTGGCCTGAACGAGCTAAATGGTTTAACTAGGATAGAAGGTTTTGCTGGTGAAGTTGAGTAAGTCCTTCTAGACTTAAGCTATTTCTCAGCCTTGATAGTAAGCTTACAGGCATCCTCAAGGGCCCAGAAAGGCTGAAGTTTAACCTTGTCCAAAATGGCAGGATTTAGCCCTTTCATAAACGTTGAAATAGTCTGCTCAGGTTCTTCCCTCAAACCACATCTGATCAAGAGCTACTTGAACTCCCTTATGTACTCGTCAATTTTTATGCTGCCTTGCTGTAGGGAAGTGACTCTCAAGTAAAGTTCTTGCTTGTATGTGGCTGGCGAAAACCTCTTATCCATGTGTTTCTTCAGTTTAACCCAGGTTTTAATCTTGGATTTCCCTTCCAACACTCTGGTTCTTTTCAGGTTTTCATACCAAAGAGAAGCATATTGTTTTAGCTTTAAAACTATAAGCTTGAAGGCCTTTTCCCCTGAGTATCCCTTGATCTCAATGATCCTTTCCATTGCTTGCACCAACTTAGGGTAATCTTCAGGTTTAAGGCTACCATCAAACTTAGGGGCTTTTATTTAGAAGTCCTTGAGATCATCCCTGTGTACTCTCCTTCTTCTGGGCCTAATATCCCCATTACTACCATAGTGGGTATCTAAGGAAGGTTCAGAACCATCAAGAGGGTCCTGAGGTGGTTCTCTATCCCTGCCCCTAGGCTGAGCCATAAGCTGCTGTATTTGGGCAGTGAGTGTTCTAATGTTCTCTTGGACTTTAAGAATAGCCCTATCCCTTCTGAGTTCATGAACCTATGCCAGAGAAAGGCCTCTAGGAACTCTAACAAGTTGTTGAGGAGGGGGAGAAGTAGTGTCCCTCTCAGCCATGATGTTCAGGTAAGAAAAGGGATTTGTTGTGGCTGTTTTGAGGAGCTAGGTGCTTTGTAGTTGGACTGTGTTTGGGTTTCAGGGTTCTTTGTGGCTAAACAACAAGTTCTAGAATACAGGCAAGGAAAAATGAACTCAGAATGAAGCAAGAAAAGCAGCAAATGGAAGAAACTCACCAAGAATCAAAGCTAAGCTCTAATACCAGATGATGTATGCTGAACTGCAAGCTTAGAGGTGAACCAAACCTAGCAACTCAACATAGAAGATATGTCCTGATATAAAGTATTAAATCCACCAATCAAGACTAAAAATAGAGCTCATCGCCAACCATCCTAATGCCTTGGCACCAGAAAATCAGATGAAGAACCCACTCACTAAACACATCAAATGAAGGATAAAGTTTAGAGAGAGTTTAAGAGAGTTTGCTTAAAACCAGCAAAGCAATTGTATTTCATTAATCAATGTCTGCTGCTTACAATGAAAAACAAGGCTTATATACTTGGCCTTCCATACAAGATCAATGTCTAAAATAGAAACTAGCTTGGAATAAAAATAGCTAAAACAGTTTGAATGAAAACTGTCTAAAACAGCAGCTAACCCTTGATCTTTGACACCTAATGCCTTTGCTAATCTTCATTACTAAGCTGTCAAGCCTTTGGAGCATCTAAGTACTGCTAATGATGGCTTTGGAGGTGATTTGCAGCTTCTTACATCGAGATTAGGCTGGCTGGTTAATAAAGTACAACAGCCTAAAATCCATTGGATCAAAGGGTATTTCCAAGATGCTTGTGTTGAATAAAGGCTGATGCTGAATGATCTGATTCTATAACTTTAAGACCTTCAATGATAATTATTTAGGCACATTTTGAAGTCCTTAAATAAGCTGAAATGAGCTACTAAGTTGGAACCAAATAACCCCATTGAACTGCTGCTGCTACTGCTACTGCTGCTGGACTATCTGCTGACTGTTTCCAATGAAAGTCAAGCAACCTTTATCATTAGTAGTTAAGTTAAGAGCTAACAAATGAGCTAGGTTACTTTCCAAAAGGACTGATGCTCCTAGACTGAAAGTGATTCACTAGTAGGTGTTGGGGCTGCTAAGAAATATGCTGATCGTCAGACAATCCTTATTGAAACTTAACTGAACTAGGCTACTGGCTAGCCTCAAAATGACTTGTGTATGCTTGTAAGGGAACTGAAGGCATCTAGCATAGCAAGGACCTCCCTAGACAAGCATCAAAATTACACTACTTCCCCCTCACAGAATTGATCTTTGTGGTGATCAGTAAGCAAAGTCTTCTCATACCGTGGCTGAGGGTCTTGAACTAGGGCCTGATCTGCATCAGCTACTTTGGATGCAATTTTATAGATCATCATACGATATACAATGGGCTTATAATCACCATCCACAAGATGCTATTTGATTTTAGACAGAAGAGTAATGCTAGTGCAGTTCACACTCCTCAACATTTTATTTGTTATAAAAATTCCTGAGCAACTGCGAGCACTTCTTTGCCTACAACATTCCAGGCCTTTTTTTAAAGAAAGCCGAAGTATATCCATCAACCCCTAGGGATTTGTCATCCCTTATCTCCCATATAGCCTTTCTCACTTCAACCTCAAATACTTCCTTGCATAACAAATTGTGTTGAGCAAAGGACACGTGTTTCCTACTCTGAATAACAGCATAGTCATTCATCAGCTCATGCTAGCAATTGCCCATCATACCAATAAAGAAGTTTCTAAATAGGTCATTAAGCAAGGCCTTATCATGCACCTTGGTCTCCAATTCATTTAGCACATATGCGATATTATTTCTAGCTATTCTAGCCTTTAGGCTAGCTTGAAAAACTTTAGTGGGTTGGCATCCCCTACTTTGACCCGGTTTTATCGTGGCTTCTAATGAGGATATTTTCTTCAACTTCTAACCATTTATTTAGCTCCAAGATCGTCGGGTTTGGTTCTTATATGTTATTAGCACTTGCTTAAAAGGATTCTGCTGCAACTTTTGCTAACAGGAGCTCAAATCTTTTTTCAGGGCAACAAGCTTATGATCAACTTGATAAGGTTGAGATTGTCCCATCATTCTTCATAAGCTGTTCATAGCTTTCAATTGGTCCATAATCTAAACAATGCACAGCATTTTAGATCCTTTGCCCAAGCATTTTACACAATGTTGATAAATTTTGGATGTTCAATCCAGAAGTAGAAGAACCTAAAGGGTTTCTTCCCTAATGCTGTATGTTTGTTGAAATGAATGAGCAAGTGTTAGTGATGAAAGACTTTAGCTTGCAAAGCCTCAGTTTCTATCATGTGAAATTGAAACAGCTAATCCACATTACCCACAACTCTGTCAAGTTTTGTGTAGACTCTAGAGATGTCTTGTTCATACCTTTTTCTTGTGATTTTCAAGAACAATAAAGTTTTAAACCACAAGTGTACAATTTTTGTCATACTACTTGAGGGTTGGTCAATAGGGATAGATTATGTGATTAGGTCGCTACGCAAATTAAATCAGCATTGCCTTTAACTCTTGGCTTTATTTCAGTTAATAGCCAAAATAATAATACGTAGAACAAAAACTAGACAATGAGACAAGACTATGAAACTAAATAAAAGACCCAATATCAAAAGTACAATTTAGTCAACAAGGTTCCAACAACACAAGCAAATGTCAAGCAGCGAAGTTGAGCAGAGGCAGGCAACTCCAATGTAGAATTCTTGCATATTCCAACAATTCAAAATAAGAACTCAATCAGTAACTCAAAACATATTGAAACTAATATGAAATCAGAATCAATTGCACGCTCTTCTAATGCTGAAACTCAAAATCTCACTCAGCATTAACTACCTAAAATCCAATTACACCAATTGCAACACTAAAACCTAAATCTGAAAACTTGAAAATAGGAAATGAAATTAAACGCCCAAAACTGTACTCTTGTATGATCCCCTCTTGCTTTCGACTTTGCCCCGAATTATAGCTTGAAAAACGCCGCTTAAAAACTCTTGATTGCTTCAATTAATCCTCAATGGTGAGATTGAAACCATTCCATTAAAGCCTAATTATTCACTTAAATTGATGAGAGAGATAGAGAAGATAATGGTTGGAGACTGATAATGGTGATGAATGAGCTAATAAATGATGAAGCGAGAGAATGAAGGCTTTAATTATGGCAGAGGAGGGGATGACATAACGTAGCCGGGCTTCTCAGGTTTACTGGGAAGAAAAGAATGAAAAGAAGAGGAGAGAGAAAGGACGTGTGGGAAGGTTGGGAACAACAGGTCATGTGTTGGGTAAGTGCAAAATAAATGATGGAGGGAAGGAGAGAGAGGAAGGCAGGACTAGGGACGAATTGAGCTGCACGTCTGGGCAAGCATCAGGGCTAAAATGAGGAGAAAGAGAGCTGAGAAGAAGGCAAATGGGGGGCACTTCTGGGACACATGCCCAGCACGAGATGGCGGAAGGGGGAGAGGCAGGCTGGGTTGGGCAAAGCACGGACTGGGCTCCAGCGATTTCTAGACCTTGTCACGCTGGGCTTCAACCTGTTTTTCTTGTTTTTTTAATGGTCCAACACTTTTTTTTGGTTTTCGGCTAGGAATTGTATTTAATTTTGCCTGTGGCTTTATTGCATTACTATTCTTTGTTGCTAGGTTGGTTTCTTTATTATTATTAGTAGTGTTAGTATTTCTTTAGTAGTCGCATTCTTTTTACTATTAGCATTGTTTTAGTAGTTTGTAGTTGGTTGTGGCTTTCTCATAGGCGTCTACGTCTGTGGCGAGCCATGTAGCTGTTTCAGCCGATCCTCCGGGGAGTCTTGGGGTTAAGAGGGATGTAGCGTTGCGGAAGGTACGCCTAGCGTCCTAGAATATTGGGTCCCTCACGGGTAAGTCGATAGAATTAGTTAAGTCTTTGCGTAGGCGTAAGATTAGTTTAGCCTGCGTCCAGGAGACGAAATGGGTTGGGGCTAAAGTTAGAGAGATTGATGGTTATAAACTTTGGTACTCGGGGTCAATCAAGGCGAAGAATGGAGTTGGCATCCTGGTTGTGAAGGATCTGGTGGACCAGGTGGTCGAAGTGAGGCGTAAGAGCGATCGGATTATGGCCATTAAGGTGTTAGTGGGTTCAGTTTTCATGAACGTGGTGAGTGTGTATGCGCCCCAAGTAGGCCTGCCGCAGGAAACTAAGAAGCTCTTTTGGGAGAACCTAGATGAGGTCATCCAAGAGGTCCCTTGGAGCGAGAAACTGTTCATAGGAGGAGACTTTAACGGCCATATCGGCGTGGAGGCAACGGGTTATGATGGGGTCCATAGGGGCTTCAGTTTTGGAGAGAGAAACGCGGGAGGGGTCTCTGTGCTGGACTTTGCAGTGACCTTTGATTTGTCGGTGGCCAACTCCTTCTTCAAGAAGAAGGAGGACCACCTAGTGACCTTCAAGAGCAGCTCTTACAAGACCCAGATTGACTACTTCCTAACGAGGAAGGAAAATTAGATATCGTGTAAGGACTGCAAAGTGATTCCCAGCGAGTTTCTAGGAGCTCAACACAGGTTGCTGGTTTTAGATGTAGTGTGCAAGTATCCTAGGAGGATGACGAGGAGAGTCAGAGAACCCAGAATTAAGTGGTGGACCCTCACGAAGGAGAAGGCGGGGTTAATAGCAGAAAGAATAGCCGAGGAGAGAGCTTGGAGTAGGGCAGAAGACGTCGATTCGATGTGGGAGGCTGTGGCGGATTGCATTCGAAGGTCGGTTAAGGAAACTCTAGGTCTTTCCAGGGGAAGCGGCAACAGGATGGAGGGCGCCTGGTGGTGGAACGAAGAGGTAAAGGAGAAAGTCAAGGCAAAAAAAGAGGCTTACGCGGAGTTCATGAGCAGCAGTTCGGAGGAAGAGAGGGAGCAAAAGAAGATTGGATGCAAGGTGGCCAAGAAGGTAGCCAGAAAGGCGGTGGCAGTAGCAAAGAGCCAGGCGTTTGATAGATTGTACCATAGATTGTGGACGAAGGAAGGGGAAAAGGAGGTTCTCAAACTGGCTAGGGCGAGGGAAAGGAAGACTAGGGATTTGGGGGTGGTAAGGTGCATCAAGGACGAAGAGGGTAAAGTGTTGACTGAGGATGTTGAAATTAAGGAGAGATGGCAAAGGTTCTTTGTTAAACTCCTAAATGGGGAAGGGGCGCGAGACGACTCTAGTAGGGCAAAGAGGGTAGCGATCAGCGTGCGGGCGACCATATAACAAAGGAGGAGATTAGGGAGGCCTTGAAGAAGATGGCGAATGGAAAGGCAATGGGCCCGAACCAGATACTGGTGGACGTTTGGAAGTTTATGGGGGAGGTAGGTCTAGAGTGGCTCACGGAGCTGTTCAATGTTATTTTCAGGACCGCCAAGATGCCCAGAGAATGGAGGGCCAGCACAGTCATCCCATTGTACAAAAACAAAGGGGATATCCAAGATTCTAATAACTATAGGGGCATCAAGCCGCTCAGTCATACTATGAAGCTTTGAGAGAGGGTGATTGAGAGAAGGTTACGAGAGGATGTAGAGATTTCAGAAAATCAATTTGGTTTTATGCCAGGCAGGTCGACCATTGAGGCGATCTACCTCCTCAGAGGGCTCATGGGCTTGTTCAGGGATAGAAAGGTGGATCTCCATATGGTGTTCATTGACCTAGAGAAAACATATGATAGAGTCCCGAGGGAGGTATTGTGGAGATGTTTGGAAGAGAAAAGGGTGGCACCCGCGTACATCCATGTAATCAAGGATATGTACGAGGGGGGCGGACGCGTGTTAGGACACCGGGAGGGGTCTCCAATGACTTCGCTATTAGTATGGGCCTGCATCAGGGCTCCGCCTTAAGCCCGTTTCTTTTCGCATTAGTTTTGGATGAACTCACTAGAGGAATCCTGGACGAGGTGCCTTGGTGCATGTTATTTACCGATAACATCGCTCTTATCGATGTGACCCGACAGGGGGTGAATGACAGGTTGGAGAGTTGGAGGCATACGCTGGAAGCTAGGGATTTCCGGTTAAGTAGATCAAAAACGGAATACCTCCATTGTCGTTTCAGTGGAAGGACAGAAGAGGGGGGAGACGTCACACTGGATGGGAGGGTGATTCCAAAGGTCGCTAAATTTAAGTATCTGGGCTTCATCATCCAGCAGAACGGGGACATTGGCGAGGATATTAGCCAGCGGATAAGAGTGGGTTGGCAAAAGTGAAAGTCAGCGTCAGGGGTGCTGTGTGACAAGAGAGTGCCTCTAGGACTGAAAGGCAAAGTTTATCGGAGGGTAGCAAGACCGGCTGTTCTCTATGGATCGGAGTGTTGGCCGCTAAAAAAGATGCAGGTCCATAGGTTGATGGTAGCTGAGATGAGAATGGTCAGGTGGATGTGTGGTTTTACGAGATTAGACGGAATTAGGAATGGCGTAATCAGGAGCTTAGCCGAAGTAGCCCCCATAGAGGAGAAGATGAGGGAATCGAGGCTTAAATGGTTCGGCCACATAAAGAGGAGAAGTGTGGCTGCCCCAGTGCGGAGGTGCGAGATGATCGCCCCCCCCGGCGGAAAGAGAAGGAGGGGTAGACTGAAGAAGAGCCTAGAGGAAGTGGTTAGAGAGGACCTGAGAGTTATCGGTCTGACGGAGGACATGGCCCAGGATAGGAGGCTGTGACGGGATAGGATTAAGGTTTCTGATTGTAGGGGTCCGGCTCCGTAGGTGGCAGTAGCTTAGGTGGGGTGGGGCGGGGGGGGGTTTTTTTGGTGTACTTGTCTGCAGGTCGTCCTTTTCTGGGCTGTGACGGCATCTAGCGCCCCTGGTTTTGTTGAGGTATGTCTCCGCTCCTTGTTTATTTGCTCTCCGTACCCTTTTCTCCTCATTGATAATTGGTTTGCAATCGTTTTCTCTTTAAACCTTTTTTTCTCAAAAGCTGTTTTGTGGGTCTTTAGGAATCAACCTCTCTATGGGTAGGAATACCGGTAGGGGTAAGGTTGCCTACAGCTGGATCTCCCCAGACCCCGCGAAAGCGGGACCCACACTGGGAGTTGTTGTTGTTGTTGTTGTTGTTTCTTATTTGCTTTTCAAATGCCTACAAAACAAACAAAACATATTAAAATTCTAACTTAATTATTTATTTTGAGCAAATATTAGATAATAAAAGGATATAAAATGACGTGATTTCAGGTTGAACAATACCCTTGCACCTAAATTTTACTCGTCCTTGAGTAAGATGAAGCTAAAAATCCTAAAAAAGAAATAAAATCCTAACTCACTTTCGTAGGAAGCACGTTTATACTTAACATGTGCAACAAGCCCTTTAAACCCCTAGGTTGTCTCTAGTGGACAAGTGAGGTCTTGTGAGGGTTTGCAGAAAATATAATCAAAAAATCTATGAAAAAGAAAAAGAAAGTTAAAAATCTTTCTGTGCTTTTTCAAAGTATATGTACAACACCGACAAAAAATATGCACACATTCCAGCCAACCACATTACTCAAGTAACATAAGTATTAGATCACATGTAAATGCAATATACATATCAAAAAATTCTTAGTCCCCATTGATGACATCTATACACAATCTTTTAGCCCACTTAGAAAATATGTACAAGCCTGATTGGTAGAACCTCACTTTAGTGATATATGGAAGACTCCTGCTTATGTGTTTAAGATTTAACAAGGTTCACTCTATTCATCTTCCAATGATATAACCTATCATAGGCTTGTAGGATTCTCAATTCTCCACCACTGAGATGCAAAATGCAAAACAATAATCAAGATGATTTAACAAGAGCTGTAACGGGGCCAAGGGTAAAAGGGTAAGAGAGGGAATCGATTTGGAAAATAAGGAGTTAAACGCCAAGTAGCTAATAAGCAACTCAACACTTCCAACAACTCTCAACACAAAATAAGAACACACCCCATAAAAGTAATCATAGAAAATGAGTATATGTGCCAATGCAGTCATGCGAAACACTCTTACTCACAACACTTTTTTTCTCTTTTTCATGAGATTTTTTAAAAAAAAATTCATTTTTTTTGAACTTTTTGTTTCATTTTTTTCCACTTTTTCTTTGTTCTCCTCCTTTTTTTTCTTTTTTTCTAAAAGAAAAACGAATGAATGGAACGTAACAACATAACTCGTTTTCCACATGACCATAACAGTAAATCCCTCATCACACTAATTCCAAAACATCCACCAAATGTATCATCACCTGAAAGATACCCACCAAATATTGAAGTGCTGCTCCGCTAATCTTGGCTTAGGTATAAGAAATGTGTTTAGGCCAAGGATAAAAATGAAGGATACACATCAAATGAAAATGGTCAAAGCTCAAAGGGCTAGCAAATGGTAAAACATTCAAATTAGGATGGCAATTTAGCTTATGTGACTCATAAAACAAAGAATGCCTCAATCATATCACCATAATGCACATGCTAACTGTGATTTTGCAGAGAATCAAAGCAAGTTCTAGAAATATAATCATCAAAGAGAACATAGTCAATCATAATAGAATATACATTCCCTAAAACAAAACAAAAACCTTTTTGGAAATTTTCGAAGTTCTCAATTTTTCCCCTTTTTTTCCCAAAAGTTTCTCTTTTTTTTTTGAAACATAGTTTTCCCCCATCCCCACACCTAGATTACAATGTCCTCATTGGAAGCGAAAGAAAATAGAAAACAAAAGCTAAAAAGAAAACTAATATATAAAAAGAAACTAAAGAAAACTAGAAGACTCTAAAACTCAAATAGACAAACCTATACACAAAAGAGAAGAAAAAGAAAAGAGAATTCAGAAAAAAATGAAACGAAAGAAATTTCAATCAAACTAGGTCGGATGATGGATGCACCTGAGCTAACTCGGTAGCACATCACTTATCAGAAACCGACTCGCGGAGTATTAGACACTCTACATTTTCTATGCCTGGCAACTCCAAAAACTGCCTCAATCTTTGGTCATTCACCTTAAACTTGGCACCACTCTTATGATCATGTATCTCAACTATACCATAGGGAAAAACATGTGAATCAATATAGGGACCTGTCCAGCGGAATCTTAATTTTCTTGGAAAAAGGTGGAGGATAGAATCATATAAGAGCGCTTCCATTCCTGAGGCAAACTCTTTCCTAAGAATATGTCTATCATGAAACAACTTAGCCATCTCCTTGCAAGATCGAGCACTCTCATACGCCTCAACTCTAATCTCTTCTAGCTTACTCAGTTGTAGTCTCCTTTCCTCACCGGCCTCAGTCAAGTCATAATTCAACGTCTCTATGTCCCACCAATCTTTGCGCTCTATGTCAATAGGAAGATGACAAGGCTTACCACAAATGACCCGCCAAGGTGACATACCTAAAAGAGTCTTAAAAGCAGTCTCACAAGCCTATAAAGCATCTACAAGCTTATTGATCCAATCCTTCTAGTTCCTGCTTATAGTCTTCTCAAGAATTTGCTTAATCTACCTATTAGACACTTCTACCTAGCCACTAGTCTGGGGATGATATGGGGTAGCAAGTCTATGGACTATAGAGTAACTCCTCAACAAGTCATCAAAAGACCTATTAGTAAAATGTGTACCCTGATCACTAGTAATAGCTTGAGGTAGGCCAAATCTAACAAAAATATGCTCCCTAAGGAACCTCACCCACTTTAACATCATTGGTCCTAGTAGGGATAACCTCTACCCACTTAGAAACATAGTCCACAGCTAGCAAAATATGTTCATTCTCAAAAGAAGATCGAAATGGTCCCATAAAGTGTATACCCTAAACATCAAAAATCTCTACGATGATGATGAGATTAAGTGGCATGATGTCTCTTCTGCTAATTCTAACCAGCTATTGGCATCTGGAGCCACTCTTACAATATTCAAAAGCATTCGAAAACAAGGTAGCCAATAGAAATCACATTAGAAAACTTTGGCTACTATCTTTCTTTAACTAAAATGCCCCCCATATGCTTACTCATTACAGAATGAAAAAACACTCTTAACCTCATGGTCAAGAATACACCTTTTAAAGACTTCAACAGAACAATACTTCAATAAGTATGTTTCATTCCAAACAAAGAATTTCACAAGGTGGAAAAATCGGTCTCTATAATTCTTCGTCCAACCCTCAGGAATCTTACCAGACACTAGGTAGTTCACAATTTCAGCATACCAAGGGTCAGGGTGGACAGCAAACAATTGCTCATCAAGGAAGCACTCAGAAATGTTGGACTCAAGCTCTCCACCACAGAGAATCCAAGACAAGTTGTCTGCAATTAGGTTCCCAGAACCTTTCTTATCTCTAATCTCATAATCAAATTCTTGCAAAAGCATGATCCACCTCATAAGTCTATGCATAACATCCTTCTTAGAAAGAAGGTGCTTAAGAGCAAATGGATTAGTATTAAAAAATCACATGAGACCCAATAAGGTAAGGTCTAAACTTTTCAAAATCAAACATCATAACCAAAAATTCACTCTCAGTTATAATGTGATTTAGTTGAGCATCATTCAAAGTGTGATTAGTATAATAAATGACATCGTACTTTTTATCAATACATTGCCCTAAAAAAACCTGAACAATTTAATCAGACGCGTCACATATTAGCTCAAAAGGCCCTCCTTAGATGGGAGGATGAAGAGCAAGAGTAGAGATCAAGGCTTCTTCAAGCTTAGTAAATACCACATAACACTCCACATAGAAGTGAAATGCACATCCTTAGCTAAAAGGTTGCTCATGGACTTAGCTGTCTTACTAAAGTTCTTAATAAAACAACAATAGAAGTCAGCATGTCCAAGAAAAGACCTCGTCTATTTCACACATATGGTAGGGGCAAGATTAACAATCAAATCATACTTCGCCTTATCTGCTTTAATTCCATCTCTAGAAATAACATAGCCTAGGACTATCTCCTTTCTCACCACAAAATGACATTTCTCCCAGTTCAAAGTTAGATTTTTCTCTCTACACCTTTACAACGTTTTTTTGAGATTAGACAAACAGTCGTCAAAGAAAGACCAAAACACACAGAAGTCATCTATGAAAATTTCCATGCATTGTTTAACTAAATCTGAGAAAATAGAAATCATGCACCTCTAAAAGGTAACAAGAGCATTACATAGTCCAAAGGGCATTCTCCTAAAGGCATATGTACCAAAAGGACAAGTAAAAGTAATCTTCTTCTGATCCTCGGGAGTAATAGAGATCTGAGTGTAGCTAGAATATCCATCTAAAAAGTAATAGCAAGAATGTCCAGCTAACCACTCTAACATCTGGTTAAGGAAGAGAAGAGGAAAATGGCCTTTCCTGGTGGCAGGATTCAATTTTCTAATCAATACAAGCATGCCATCCAAATTGAGCTCAAGTTAAAACTAACTTATTCTTATCATTCTTAATCATAGCAATATCAGCCTTCTTACGGACAACCTGAACAGGAGTAACCACCTACCATCAGAAATGGGATAAATAATCCCATGATCTAATCACTTAAGTACGTCCTTCCTAATTACTTCATATAAAGTTGGGTTCAAATTCTTTTGATGATCTCGATAAGCCTTAGCATTGTCCTCTAAATGGATTCTACGTTGCACAATTGAGGAACTAATGTGTAGCTTCCTTGTTCTCTCTAAGTAAGCCAATCAGGTTTTGCTCTTAGTCCTGGTCTAAGTTAGAAACAATAATCACAGGTAAGGATTCATCGGGTCCTAAAAATGAAAACGTAAGAGAATCAGAAAGAGGTTTCAATTCAAGATAAGCAGGAGGCGAATTAGACTCAGAAGAAGTAATGAAACAGTTAGTAGCATAGCACAAGTCGTCAAATTCAAACACATCATATTCAAGCTCATCATCAAGTAAAAAAGACTGATACTCACCAGCAAACATGTCATTGAACCCATGATCAAACATAGAATCTTCTATCCAGTTAAGTGTAGAAGTCTCCATATTATCAAAACCAGAAGGCTGTCTTTACAAATCAAAGATATTCAATTCCAAGGTCATGTTACCAAAATACAGTCTCATAATGCCATTTATGTAGTTAATTAGAGCATTGATAGCAATAAAGAAAGGACGCTCTAGAATAACAAGAACTTGATAGCAGTATTGACTACTTTCTCAATCTCAAGCACAACAAAGTCCAGTGGGTAAAAAAAATTTACCCACCTTAATTAGCACATCCTCTACCACATCCCTAGGCAACCTGGTCGATCTATCACCTAGCTGGATGGCCATATTTGTAGGTTTTAGCTCACCGAACCCTAGCCTCTCACATTACGTGAAGGGTAACAAATTGACACTGGCCCCTAAGTCAAGCAATGCTCTATGAATAAATTGGTCCCCTATTACTACGAAAATAGCAGAGTAACTGGGGTTCTTGTAATTCACTAGGATCTTATGAGAAATAATAGAACTAGTGCTAGAGGTTAAGAAATTCTTCTTAGGAACACCAGTAGCTCTCCTAGCAGTATACAGATCCTTCAAAAACGTAGCATAAGGAGACATCTATTGAATAACATCAAGTAAAGAAATGTTGATTTTAACTTAAGAGAAAGTCTCTCTTAACTTATCAACATAGACTTGGTCTTTCTTTTTCAGCCTATTGGCAAAAGGAGCTAAAGGCTGATGAACTCTCTTAGTAGTAAAAGATGAAGGAGAATCCTTAGGATATTAGGGACCCACTAAATCAATAGAATATTTCTCTTTAAGTTTCTCTTGATCAAAAGGTGGGTTAGAAGGGAGAGGGTCATTAGAAGAATCACTGGGGACACCATCAATAGTAACCCCTTACTTACTCGATAAACCAGTTTAAGAAATTGTTAGGGTACTTGTAGGGTTTTGTTAGAATTTTTCTCTTAATTATCAATCTTTCTACCTGATCTAAGAGATATAACTGTATTCACTATCCTCACAAACTCATTAGGGTTGATTCTAGGAAAAGAACATGAGGCATAACCCTTAGTGTTCACCTTTGGCTGACCAGAAAAAGTACCTAGCTCCCGAGTAGATAATGCTAATTGCGAAAATTGTTCAGTCATCGCTCCCATCATCTCTTTCATATTAGCATTAATCATCCTCTCTACACTATTATTAATTCCTCTCTTAATCTTATCAATATCAGTGTAATCAGGAGGAGGCTAAACCTAACCAATAGAAGGTGGAGCTCTAGGTGCTTTAGGCATACCTTTAAAAGTTGGTCTTTGAAAAGAGTTAGAAGGATAGGATATGGGCTTAAAGTTGTTTCCAGGAAACACTTTAGGTTGAGAGTTAGGGACTGCAGCATTTAGTTCGATACTCCAAGAAAATTTAGAGTGATTTCTTCACCCTGGGTTATAGTAAAAGGAGAATGGGTCATTCTTAGATCTTTGGTAGGCTATACTCACTTGCTCCTATCTCATGGATAATTGGTGAGAAAAATAGGGGTATGAACTCAACGTATGATCTAAGGCTTGAACTGAAAGCAAGACACCATAGAAGTCTAAGAAATTTGAGAAGTCTAAGCAGATAACCCCTTTAACATGTTTTCTAAGACTATAATATTAGACTCTAGGTGACTCACATCAAAAATAGAATGCATTCCACCTAGAACTTAAACTATAATCTCTAGCAGTTTCCCACTGCATAGTTTTTTCAGCTAAGTCCTCTAGAAGTTCCCAAGCAGTAGTGGCGCTCTTAGAAAGAAAGTCACCCTGATATATAGACTATAAGATAGTTTAGGTTTGTTGGTCAAGTCCTTCATAAATAATTTGACAAAAACGTGCTTGATCTAAACCATAATGGAGACACTAGGTCAACAAATTCTTAAACCTAAGTATTTCCAAAATGATTCCCTTTCTTGTTGAACAAACTGATTAATTTCATTCCTTGACTTTATCGTCTTGGCATAAGGAAAATATTTTCTTAAGAACAACTTAACAAAGCTATCCCAAGTAGAAACACAATTAGCAGCCAAGTTATACATCCATCTTTTAGCAGCATCTTTCAAAGCAAAAAGAATTAACTTCATCTCACCACATGTAAGACCCGTGTCCTTTATTTTACGTTAAGTTGGCTGCCTTACCTTTTACGTTACAAAATTCGTATTTTTATTAACCATATGAGTTAAATTAGTATCAACGTGCTTATGTGAGTAATATTTTTTTTTTAAAGAAGAATTATTGCTATTATTGGTTTTAAAGTTAAATCGTGCTATTTGTGCCCTTAAATTATATCGATAGTTTAATTTAGTCATTATTCGATTTATTTAGACATTTCCCGAATGCGAGTAGGTTGTTAACCTTAGAATTAGTTTTGAGGTTTATTAAAATCGAACCTTGACATATTTGGGAACGAATGATCGATAAGCGATTGTATTAATGATTGGGTTTAGAATAAGAGGTACGAGATTGGACTGGCAATTTTAGTTGACTGAGCTTTTAAACCCAAATGAAACGCAAAACAAAAAAAAGAAAAAGGAACATAAGGGGCCGAACCCCTTGTTTTTCTGGGAAAGACACGATGGAGAGAGAGGGGGGTTCCCTGCTACCCCAAACGCCCGACCACCACCAGAGGAGAGAGCGGGAGCGAGAAGGGGAGGTCGATGGTACCGGCGGTCGGACTCGGGCGCAACCACCGGCGAGGAGAGGAAGAGAGAGACCCAGTGAGAGGAATTGAGCGAAAAGAGGCTCGAGGAACCACGACCTGCTACCGGCGACTGCCGTGACTGAGGCCGGCGACTGTCGTGGGGTTGGGTGTGACGCCGGTGACGAGGCACAGTTGAAGGAGGGCTAGGATCAGATCGGGCGAGGCTTATTCGAACTAGGTTGCAGAATGGGTCGATTTGGGGGTTCGATTTCGCGTGGTTTGGGACGCAACTGCAACATGGGGGTCGAATTCCTAGTTTAAAGCTTTCAAATTGAGTCCCAAAAGCCATAATCGGTTCCTCTAGCATGGAATCGAGATGGGTATTTCTCGCCTCCTAAGTATTAGTAATTTCGAAAACATTTTAGCCCTTAAGTTGTGATGCCTATCAGATTAGAATTAGTTAGATTAATTGAGAATATGATGACTGATAATGCATGCTTTATTTCGACTGAATTCATCTTAGAGTACGCAAGTTTAAGTGGCCCTAAAGGCGTTTAGAATTAAACTGATAATATGTCAGACTATGCTGCCCAAAAGTTTAGTTCGAAATGAGTTATGCATGTTTAGATTCAATTCAAGTGAATTCAGTTAATACATGCCTGAAAATTTAGTTCAAAATGAGTTATGCATGTTTAGAATTGATTCAAGTGAATTTAGTTGATACGTGCCTAAAAATTTGACTTGAATGGTAACTTCGACGTAATAAACGAACGCCTTGAATCGTATTATGTTTCAATGACTTAATTATGTTCGAATAGTAACTTTGATATAATAAACAAATGCCTCGAATCGTATTATGCTTAAATGACCTAATTAGGTTCGAATAGTAACTTCTATATAATAAACGAATGCCTAGAATCATAATATGCTTAAATGGCTCAATTAGGTTCAAATAGTAACTTCGATGTAATAAACAAATGCCTTGATTCGTATTATGTTTAAGTGGATTATTTAGATTCGAATAATGCCGTTCATGTAATAAACGAACGTCTAGAATCATATTATGCTTAAATGGCTTAATTAGGCTTGAAATGTAACTTCGAAATAATGAATGAACGTCTCGAATCGATATTTGCCTATTTAGTTGAATTACGCCAGTGAAATAGCTTTGGAATCAATATTCGAATGACGAAATGAGCATGTTTACCCCTTAATTGCAATACATGAATGTAATTGTGTTCCATGCTTAGTTAGTTTAACTCAGCTTACTAAGCATTCGTTTCAAAGTTAAGGTCGTATGAATGTGTGTGTGTGTGTGTATATATATATATATATATATATATATATATATATATATATATATATATATATATATATATATATATATATATATATATAATATATATATATATA
This sequence comes from Carnegiea gigantea, assembly GCA_029747015.1. Taxonomy (NCBI): domain Eukaryota; kingdom Viridiplantae; phylum Streptophyta; class Magnoliopsida; order Caryophyllales; family Cactaceae; genus Carnegiea; species Carnegiea gigantea. Next base: position 72,138 of record JAKOGI010002776.1, read on the forward strand.
TATATGTATATGTATGTTTGTATGTATGTATGGTTATGACCGTTGGTTGCAGCACACTGCTAATTGTTATTTGTTTGTTCAGTAAGTTAAGCATTGGTAAGTTACGTAAGTTTACATATCGCTTTTCGGTATATTATGATGATTAGAATACTAAAAAATTGAAATCGAGATGGTAGTTGGACGGTTTGAGGTAGAACTATGAGTGGTTCGAGGGCCTGTGGTCGGCTGCTATGTGAGGAGGGAGTCTGGGTTGTGATTACTGTAATCGTATTGATTGCAAGGCCGTGTGTGGCTCATTGTGTTGAAATGATTATGAAGTGCTTGAATGAATTATGTGTAAATCCCTCCTCTCTTATGTTATTAAGATGCATTATGCGTGTGAAGGTGTTGTTTTGAAAAAAGGATGTTTCTTGTGTTTCAAAACATTAGTAGCCATGACTACTAGCAATCAATGACCTATTTTAGCTATACGAACTTCGTTTTGAGAGTGAACTCGCTTGAACGAGGGAATCCCTAAAGAATTTGATTGAAAAGAAAGTGCGATGTGTGAAAAAGGATTTTGCTGTGAGAGGCAGCAAAATTATTCGTTGTTATAGCCCATACGCTTTCAATTGGCTAAGATAATGTGCTTCGGACAATATGTTATGAATGATGTTAGCCTAGGGGATAAGTCCTGATACTAGGAAACCATAGAAGACCCTAATGAGGGTAATGGTCTGATACGATATATGTAGTCGTCCCGGGAGTAAGAGCTTAAGCGTGAGCGTTAGGTCTCACTATGGGGTTGAGAATAGATCTCACCCAATCAGCACCCTGTAATGATCTTATGCCAGATATATTTTTCCTAATAAGCAAAGAAAAGCAGTTGGCATTTTATCATTTTAAGTATTTAAGAAGAAAGAAAGTTTCAAGGGCCTTAAAAGGCTAGTTGGCTGAAATGTAAAAAGTTTATAAGGGTCGTTATCTGACCAATATGAAAGAAATTTCCTTTAATGGAGCCTCAAAGAGGCTAAGAAAAGAGTTTTTATGGGCCCCAAGAGGCTAAGCAAAGTGTTTTCAAGAAAAGAAGGAAAGCTTTCTGTGCATGTTCTATGCTTTTCTTATGAATGAAATGTGAATAAGATTTCAAGTAAGGCTAAGTAAAGTGTTTTCACAAAAAGAAAGAAAGATGCTTGTGCATATGTTGTTATTCATATTCTAAGTGCATAAGTAAATCATGGTCATCTTTCATAGCTAGGTAAGATACGAATATGAAAAAGAAAGCCTTATGAGCATATTTCATGCATACCCCATGAATGAGGTTTGATTGAGACTCGAAATGTGCATCTTATGCATATTATATGAATGAAATGCCAAGAAAAGTATTATGAAAAGTGATAGCCTTATGTGCACATTGCATGAATGAGGTTTGATGTATAGTTTGAATGGAATGCTAAGTAGTTATGTTTATGAAGAAGAAAGTTTCTGTGCTTAGCCTCGTTGCTTACTTATGTGATTTTAGTGCTTGGTTTTTCAGAAATTGGTTATTTAGGGACCTAGAAATGAGTTTGAGTAGCAAGAATAAAGTTCAGGGGTAATAATCCGTCCTTTGGGGATTTATAATTGCCTAGTATGAAATTAATATGCAAATATGTAATATATGGCTATTAAAGGTATTACTGCCTGCAACGGTTTTGGTTTTAAGGGGGCGGGGAATACTCACTGAGCGTGTGGTTGCTCATCCCATTACTCTTTCCCCTTTTTCCCCAGGTTTTCTTTATGGTAAGTAGAAGTCAATCATTTATGCCAAGATGGAGTTCATCCTTGCTTGAAAGGTGTCGCATGTGTTCGTGTTGAAATGGCCTTACATGTTAAACAAAATAGTGTAATGTACTACTCAAGTTGTAATTGTTTGTAAACGAGGCACTCTATCTCATGTAATGCATATTGTTTATGGGTTGGTGTATGGCCATATGAGCCAACCACCTAGTGAGTTAGATGTCTTCTTCGTTAAAGTTAGTTATGTTTTGGGATGTAAACCCCAATACTCCGGTTGTATGAACCGTTGAGTTGTGTCTTTCATTTCTTCTTTATTAATGAACTATTCTATTTGGTGTACTCCGAGCGAGTTGCTCATTGAGTTATGAACTCCGGCGTGTAGCCGTTGAGCTTCTTTTAAATATTTTACGCTTCCGTTGATTTACAAGCATTTATTGTAAGGCTGTTAGCCTTGAAACGGCCAGTTTTTAGGGGAAAACTCTGTCCATTTCGTCCCAAATTTTAAGTAAGAAGTTAAGAAAACTTAACGCTCTTGGCCTAAGGGCTGCGGGCATTACAATTGATGGTATTAGAGTAAGGCCCTGAGACCATGGGCCGCGACCTGAGTCTTGCATCTCATATAGTTGCCTAAGAACACGTTCACGATGACGTTATACATGCCTGCCTTGTGTGCAGATATGAGTTTTATGTGAATGATAGTGCGTTTACCTAGTTAGGTGTGACTTGAGTGAGCTAAATGGTTGGATGAAAGAATTATTTGCTAAGATGTAGGCCGAGTGGCTCGTATTTTCGTGGATAAGTTAAGTGTTAGCTTAATCAAAAATTGTTTCACTTAATTACCTTGGTAAATTTAATCGAAAGTTCAAAGAACATATGATTTGAATTCGAACGATTGGAAAAGCCGTAACTTTAAGCTCATCTTTGCCCCTGAAGTATGATTTGCTCCTCGGGCCCCATAATGAAGTGAGCAGACGTACTCGAAGGCAGGTAGAGAGAGAGCTAGAAGTAGTCAACCATCCTTTTATTAAAACCAAAGAGATTCGAAATAGACAAGCTATTTTTCATCCTTTGAAACTCAATATTTTGAGATGTTAATGTCGTTTTGACTGTTGAGCCAAGTTTATCTTAACCAAAGGATTAGCTTTTCGCTAGTGATGATGAGGAAGTTTAGATTCATAAATATGCATCCTTATGTGTATCAAATGTTGCTTGTAAATGTGTATGTGCTAAGATGTGTACGTCGATAGAAACCTCCGTAATGGGCTAGGAAAGGAATGATTGGAAATTAGTTGTCATGATTGATGATCCTACTAAATAGTATCTTGCTGTTGTGAATTTTGAATTGCCTGAGTAGAATTAGGAGATATTTTCGTACGCAAATGCTAGCAGTAGGACCTTGTTGAACATTGCGTAAGTGTACCTACGGTTCCCCTTTCTTGCCATTGTTGCCTAAGCCGTGCATTACTAGCATTCTATTATACGTATTGTTATTCGTGAATGGGGTGACGATGTTTTGGGCTCGAACGAACCCTAATACACACAGACAGCAAAAGGGAGAAACAACCTAGCAGACTTTGGAATTGTACGTAGTAAACAATCCCTACTTAGGTAAGTGACCTGCGCAGCAAGAACCCTAAGACCGCTTAGGGACAAGTGCGTGTCTCGTAAGACTATTAATGTCAACCATACTCAACAATCATAGTCATTGGTCGCGACCTCTCCTAAATTTGGATGAGTTTTATGGAAAACCGTTAACCACAGGGTGCAAATGGGGATTACACGGATATATACACGTCTAAGTGTTCTTTCTATGTGAGATCCCCATGAGTCTGCATGCCTTAAAAGAATTATTGCGGCATCATGTGCTATGTGAGACCATAGGAGTATCTGTAGATAGAATTGTTGAATGTGGGTGAACTGTTAAGTACACGAGCATTCTTGATGCCTGTTTTGAGCGTGCATAGGATACAGTTGAGTTGGGCGCCCAGTCTAGCATGTGTGACTTACTGCATGATATGATTTTGGCGTGTTGCTTGCATTACATGACTCCTATTGCTTCCTATTATAGTTTGAATGACCGCATGCATTTACACAGTGACATGCCCTTTATACACTGAAATATGGATTAACTCTGTGGGTTATGCCTAATTTCAAGTGTGACATTGTTGTGAACATGTGTATAGCTTGTGTGTGTTGTCATTTATAAATGTTATGTGATGCTATGAGATGCCTATGTGATTCCCTTGCTGCTTTAATGTGTTATAGGTGCATATGCATAGAGTTGTTGCTTGCCATGCGAACTGAGTCTAGATTATCAAAAATCTATGTTTCATTTTCAAAACAAACTCAATAAGGTTGTCCATGCCAACTCATTTGCCCCTCTTCAATGCGATTTGCCCTCAACGCCTAAACAGAGTGAGTAGACGCTTGAAGAAGACTGGCGAGGAGGAGACTGGACACCATAAACCATTTTCTTTCGATTCAAAAGAAGTAGTGATTGCAAAATGAAACCTTTTGGAAACCTACTGTATTGATCATAGTTGTGTGCGTACATTCTCAGGATGACCGAACTTAGGTTTAGAATTTCGAGGACGAAATTCTTTTAAGGGAGGAAGAGTGTAAGACCCGCGTCCTTTATTTTACGTTAAGTTGGCTGCCTTACCTTCTACGTTACAAAATTCGTATTTTTATTAATCATATGAGTTAAATTTGTATCGATGTGCTTATGTGAGTGATAATTTTTTTTAAAAGAATTATTATTGCTATTATTGGTTTTAAAGTTAATTCGTGCTATTTGTACCTTAAATTATATCAATAGTTTAATTTAGTCGTTATTCGATTTATTTAGACGTTTCCCGAATGCGAGTAAGTTGTTAACCTTAGAATTAGTTTCGAGGTTTATTACAATAGAACCTTGACGTATTTGGGAACGAATGATCGATGAGCGATTGTATTAACGATTGGGTTTAGAATAAGAGGTATGAGATTGGACTGGCAATTTAGTTGACTGAGCTTTTAAACCCAAATGAAACCCAAAACCAAAAAAAAAAAAAAGAAAAGGAACATAAGGGGGCCGAAGCCCATTGTTTTTCTGGGAAAGACACGACGGAGAGAGGGAGGTTCCCTGCTACCCCAAACCCCCGACCACCACCAGAGGAGAGAGAAGGAGCGAGAAAGGGAGGTCGATGGCGCCGGCGGCCGGAATGACGGCCGTGTGGCCGGACTCGGGCGCAACCACCGGCGAGGAGAGGAAGAGAGAGACCCAGTGAGAGGAACTGAGTGAAAAGAGGCTCGAGGAATCGCGACCTGTTGCCGACGACTGCCTTGAATGAGGCCGGTGAGCAGGATGGGGTTGGGTGTGACACCGGTGATGAGGCACAACCGAAGGAGGGCTAGGATCAGATCGGGCAAGGCTGATTTAAACTAGGTTGCAGAATGGGTCAAATTGGGGGTCCGATTTCGCGTGGTTTGGGGCGCAACTACAACAAGGGGGTCAAATTCCTAATTTGAAGCTTTCAAATCGAGTCCGAAAAGCCATAATCGGGTCCTCTAGCATGGAATCAAGGTGTATGTTTCTCGCCTCCTAAGAATTAGTAATTTCGAAAACATTTTAGCCCTTAAGTTGTGATGCCTGTCATATTAGAATTAGTTAGATTAATTGAGAATATGATGACTGATAATGGATGCTTTATTTCTACTGAATTCATCTTAGAGTACGCATGTTTGGGTGGCCCTAAAGGTGTTTAGAATTAAACTGATCATATGTCAGAATATGCTGCCTGAAAGTTTAGTTCGAAATGAGTTATGCATGTTTAGATTTGATTCAAGTGAATTCAGTTAACACATGCCTGAAAATTTAGTTCGAAATGAGTTATACATGTTTAGAATCGATTCAAGTGAATTCAGTTGATACATGCTGAAAATTTGACTTGAATGGTAACTTCAACGTAATAAACGAACGCCTTGAATCGTATTATGTCTAAATAACTTAATTAGGTTCGAATAGTAACTTCGATATAATAAACGAATGCCTCGAATCGTATTATGCTTAAATGACTTAATTAGGTTCGAATAGTAACTTCGATATAATAAACGAATGCCTAGAATCATAATACGCTTGAATGGCTCAATTAGATTCGAATAGTAACTTCGATGTAATAAACGAATGCCTTGATCCGTATTATGTTTAAGTGGCTTATTTAGATTTGAATAATGACTTTGATGTAATAAACGAACATCTAGAATCATATTATGCTTAAATGGCTTGATTAGGCTTGAAATGTAACTTCGAAACAATGAATGAACGTCTCGAATCGATATTTGTCTATTTAGTTGAATTATGTTTGTGAAATAGCTTTGGAATCAATATTCGAATGATGAAATGAGCATGTTTACCCCTTAATTGCAATACATGAATGTAATCGTGTTTCATGCTTAGTTAGTTTAACTCAACCTACTAAGCATTCATTTCGAAGTTGAGGTTGTATGAATGTGTGTGTGTGTGTGTGTGTGTATATATATATATATATATACATATATATATATATATGGTTATAACCGTTGGTTACAGCACACTGCTAATTGTTATTTGTTTGTTCAGTAAGTTTAGCATTGATAAGTTACGTAAGTTCACATATCGCTTTTCGGTATATCATGATGATTAGAATTCTAAATTGTGAAATTGAAACCGAGATGGTAGTTGAACAGTTTGAGGTAAAACTATGAGTGGTTCGAGAACCTGTGGTCGGTTGTTATGTGAGGAGGGAGTCTAGGTTGTGATTATCGCAATCATATGGATTGCGAGGTCGTGTGTGGCTCATTGTGTTGAAATGATTATGAAGTGCTTGAATGAATTATGTGTAAATCCCTCCCCTCTTATGTTATTAAGATGCATTATGCATGTGAAGGCGTTGTTTTGAAAAAAGGATGTTTCTCGTATTTCAAAACAATAGTAGCCAAGACTATTAGCAATCAATGGCCTATTTTAGCCATATGAACTTTGTTTTGAGAGTGAACTCGCTTGAACGGGGGAATCTCTAAAGAATTTGATTGAAAAGAAAGTGTGATGTATGAAAAAGGATTTCACTGTGAGAGGCAGCAAAATTATTAGCCGTTATGGCCCATACGCTTTCAATTGGCTAAGATAATATGCGTAAGATAATATATTATGAATGATGTTAGCCTAGGGGATAAATCCTTGTACTAGGAGACCCTAGAATACCCTGACGAGGTAATGGTCCGATATGCTATATATAGCCGTCTTGGGAGTAAGAGTTTAAGCGTGAGCGTTAGGTCTCACTATGGGGTTGAGAAAAGATCTCACCCAATCAACACCCTGTAGTGATCTTATGTCAGATGTATTTTTCCTAATACGCAAAGAAAAGCAGTTGACATTTTACCATTTTAAATATTTCAGAAAAAAGAAAGTTTCAAGGGCTATTAAGAAGCCAGTTGAATGACATGTGAAAAGTTTATAAGGGTCATTATGCAACCAATACGAAAGAAATTTCCTTTAATGAAAACGAGCCTCAAAGAGGCTAAGAAAAGAGTTTTAATAGGCCCCAAGAGGCTAAGCAAAGTGTTTTCAAGAAAAGAAGGAAAGCTTTCTGTGCATATTCTGTGCTTTTCTTATGAATGAAATGTAAATGAGATTTCAAGTAAGGCTAAGTAAAGTGTTTTCACAAAAAGAAAGAAAGATGCTTGTGCATATCTTGTGATTCATATTCTAAGTGTAGTATGAATGAAACTCTAAGTAAAGCATGGTCATATTTCATAGCTAGGTAAGATACGAATATGAAAAAGAAAGCCTTATGAGCATATTTCATGCATACCCTATGAATAAGGTTTGATTAAGACTCGAAATGTGCGTCTTATGCATATCATATGAATAAAATACCAAGAAAAGTATTATTATGAAAAGTGATATCCTTATGTGCACATTGTATGAATGAGGTTTCATGTACAGTTTGAATGGAATGCTAAGTAGTTATGTTTATGAAGAAGAAAGTTTCTGTGCTTAGCCTCGTTGCTTGCTTATGTGATTTTAGTGCTTGGTTTTTAAGAAATTGGTTATTTAGGGACCTAGAAATGAGTTTGAGTAGCAAGAATAAAGTTCAGGGGTAATAATCCATCATTTTGGGCTATAATTGCCTAGTATGAAAGTAATACGTAAATACGTGATATATGGCTATTAAAGGTATTACTGCCTGCAACGATTTTGGTTTTACGGGGGCAGGGAATACTCACTGAGCGTGTGGTTGCTCCTCTCATTACTCTTTCCCCTTTTTCCCCATGTTTTCTATATGGCAAGTAGAAGTCAATCATTTATGCCAAGATGGGGTTCATCCTTGCTTAAAAGGCGTCGTGTGTGTTCGTGTTGAAATGGTCTTATATGTTGAACAAAATAGTGTAATGTACTACTCAAGTTGTAATTATTTGTAAACTAAGCACTTTATCTCATGTAATGCATATTGTTTACGAGTCAGTGTATGGCCATATGAGCCAACCATCTAGTGAGTTAGATGTCTTCTTGGTTAAAGTTAGTTATGTTTTAGGATATAAACTCCAATACTCCGGTTGTATGCATCGTTGAGTTGTATCTTTCGTTTCTTCTTTATTAATGAACTATTCTGTTTGGTGTACTCCGAGCGAGTTGGTCGTTGAGTTATGAACTCCGGCGTGTAGCCGTTGAGCTTCTTTTAAATGTTTTACGCTTCCATTGATTTGTAGGGGCTTATTGTAAGGATTTTAGCTTGGAAACGGTTAGATTTTAGAAAAAACTCTGTCTATTGCGCCCCAAAATTTTAAGTAAGAAGTTAAGAAAACTTAACGCTCCTGGACTAGGGGCTGGGGGTGTTACACCACATTAATAGAAATATTAGCGAAATGCATTTTGGAACATACTTCTTCAAATTCCCTCAAAAACAAGATGCATCCTCAAAACCAGTGAATTTAGGGAGTATTTGAGTGTAGTGAAGCCTTAATTCAAAGATCACATTAGGTCCTAGGTCAGGCAAATTAAAGTACAATGGCAAAGTGGTACTAGGAGGATAGAAAATATCATTCAATGTTCTCTCTTGTTCCATTTCTTTTCGGTGAAGTTGTAGCTTGGGTTAAGATTTTTAGTGTCTAGTTCACGGTCGGGTTCAATCCTAACAAGTCTTCTTCCCTTAGTGTCCTAACTCGATCAATCATGTAATGCCCACACCCTCAAAAGTATTTTTAGTCTTTTACTTTTCTTGATTTTTTTTTGGGGATTTTTTTCACTCAACAAAAATAGAAAATAAGCTAAATCTTAAATGAAACAAAAATAGAAAACAGAAGATATACTAAAACAAAAACAAAAAATAAACGAAAACCTAAACAAGCAAAAGCTAAAAATAAAATTAAATAGAAAATCAAACACCAAATTATGAACAATTTACACATAGAATTCAACAAAATCACAAAAAACATGGATATATTTTTTCAATTTTTTTCTATCCTAGAATAGTGTAGAAAATTTAAAACAGAAATTTATTTTTAGAAAGTATAGAAAACTCCATAAATGCCTAAAAATTCCACCAAAATTCAACCGAACTCTAAAAATCCCTAGGAATCTATTAAAAATATCAAAACAACAAAATGAGCACTGAATTATCATAGAAAAATAAAAATGGAAATTAAAAATCAGAAAAACCTGCGCTTTTCCTCTTCAATTGCCTGCTGCACTGTTCATAGTACCACTAGTTCAGTATCAGTAGCAAATTGTTCAGTTCTAGAAAAATTTTTTTCTAATAGAAAATTAAAAAAATAACTAATAAAAGCAAAAATTAACCTAAAGGCAATCAAAACATAAACTCTAAACAAAATTTTAAAACGCAAGAAATCGAAACTAAACTAATAAACACTCACTAAACTCAAAATCAAAAAGAACAAAAAGAAACAGAAACGACCCAATTGATAAAGCTACGGCTCAATTTAACACGCAACTTAATTTTACAAATTCTATCCCCGACAACGGTGTCAAAAACTACTTGTGATTTTCAATAACGATAAAGTTATAAACCCCAAGTGTATGATTTTTCATCGTAGCACTTGAGGATCGGTCCACAAGGATAGGTTATGTAATTAGGTCACTTTGTAAATAAAATTAGCATTGCCTTCAACTCTTGGATTTATTTGAGTTAATAACAAAAAACAAATACATAAAACATAAACTAGACAAATAAGGTAGACTACGAAACTAAATAAAAGACCTAATATCAAAGGTATGATTGAGTGAGTAGCACTGTAAGTCAGTAAATCAAACCAAACAATAACAACTAAATTCAGCAAATAATAGTGAAGCACCATGATTTAGCCCACAAGTAATCAAGTTGGATTACTTCAACAAGGTCAACGAGAAAATCAACCTCAATTCGCAAAACTGCAAAACTCAAACAAAGAATCTGAACCAAATGTCAACCAAACCTGAATGCTCAAGTACCAGCAAATGTCGAGCAGCGAAGTTGAGAAGAGCCAAACAACTCCAATCTAGAATTCTTACATATTCCAACAATTCAAAATACAGAACTCAATTAGCAACTCAAAACATATTGAAACTAATATGAAATCAGAATCAATT